>APFE031473254.1:0-10119 GCA_000404065.3 Pinus taeda
TAAGTCCGAAAAATATTTGATAATTTTAATGAGCCAAAAAAGACAAGGGCTCGATATTTTTGTGTAATAATAAAAAGATTAAAATCTAGAGGAGGGATAGCACTTGTGATAGCTTTAACGAGATAAAGAGGCTAATTTCTCGGGAATATTTTCATATTTTACGACTCAGATGAAAAGAGACTCATTTTTGAGGAATGAGTGATATTTTCGAGTAGCACCTGATTCCAGGTAAGGTTTGGAATTTTCCAATCACGACAATGTCACAAGGATGGCTAACAGAATCACTCGTCATAGTTGTTCCTAAAAAGGGTAAACAATCAAATGGAGGCGTATGATCGGCTAAAATAGAGTGTAGGTGATGGTAAGAACACGACCAGGGCTCAAACGCTGATGATAATGCATTCAGAATGCTTATTTACCAGAGGTTCGTTTGTTTTTTAATGAGCTTAAACTTTGGGGGAACATTTGCTCATCGCTTAGGTTTAATTTTTAATGAGATTGAACTTTGCATAAAAACTAATCATGCTAGTTGTATAATAAGGATGTCTCATTGATAGGTTCCATTTTTATGGAGCTTGCACCACTCGAAGCTTTGCTCCGTATCCTTTCTTTATGTGAGCTAGGAACGACCAATCCTATGAGTTTAAAGGGTCGAGAATCTACAAATTAAGAAAATAAATGGTCGCTCTTCACTTGCATTCAAAATGGTTTGCATGCCCCCAAGTATAGTGAAATAGAGATTCTAGGCTACCATATAGAAGTTCTTGCATTTGCAAGATAGTTTCCATCTGCGTAGTAGACAGAAACACTTCCCAGCTCAATCCATTTGAACAAAGGTGATTCTAGCTCCAACCACCTAACCTTGGCGAGGGAATCTTATTCTCGTCTATTCCCATTTTCCTAAATAGACGGGTGTCACACTAGCCATATATCCTTCATGGAAACCTACCCTATACCTAAAGTTTCCCTGCCAAAGTAGACCAAGGTGCATGCCCCCTGGGTTTCAGTCATGGCCACCGAATTACTCACGCTCTTCAGGTGGACGGACTCGAGATTGATGAGACATTCCTTCCGTGAAAAGACCAGTTAGGGATGGCATTTTACTATTAGCTATGTGTGAGCCGGGGAATGAAAGCTGGTCCACGAGCTAGACCACTTGGCCTTCATGCGGAAAACACATTACTCGAAAGAGTGAGGAGACAATGGCTCCCATGCTATAAGTAGAGTCATGCCCAAGGAGCAGATTATAATATAAAGGTCATCGAACTACCATTACGTTCAGATACATGGTTTTCCCTCTCAAAGTTATAGGCAAAATTGGAAGGATCCCTAACGGTCGACTTGTTCCTTTGTCAAAGCCTATTAGGTTTCACATCTGAGGTAGAAGCGATGGCGAACCAAGCGCTTTCCAAGTAGTTTAGGAAAGGATACTCATAAAATCCCCTTCATCTATGATGGTACCAACCATGACCATTCTGTAAGCTTGTACAATGGTTTGAAATGGTACATCTCGATGATAGTGGTCCTCTTTGCAAATGACACATGGAGATTTGGGTTTGGATGGTGCAGTGTGTGGATTTTTGTTAGATGATGCACGGTTACCCCTTTTTGCCTTTGGCTCCTTCTTTTTCTTCCCCTTCTCCTTCTCCTTTCTTCTTCTTCTCAGTTACTTGGTTTTTAGCTTTACCAACTTAACCAAGTGAAGAGGAAGGAGGGGAGGGAGAAACAAGTGAAGCAGAAGGTTGGAGGGTAACTCTAGTATTATTTAGTTGTTGACTTGATTGCTTAGGAATCGTGGTGTTTTGAACAACAGAGGTCGAGAAGAGCCATATTGGAAAGCTGATTGTCAGTCCTAGGAGGGACAATGTGGCCATATGAGGTGCACCAACATCTCCCCAAGAGGAGAACGGACTAGGATTTCCTAAAAGGGGAAATCCTTGTTTAGTGGACTCCATTTTCCTCAACCTAAGACCAGTGAGGGAATAGTGACGTTATTCCGATTAAAATAAATTTTATGACGTTTTGACGCAACTTGCTTTTTCAATTTTTAAGAGTCAAGAAGAATCTAAAGATGACTCTATTCGCCTTCGATTTTTAATGAGCTTGAAGTGACAAGTGCTGAGAGGGACATTTTCATTTAAGGAGTCTAAAAAGGAATGAAAGAGACTACTCTGGAAATCTAGACAGAGGGATTACCAAACCAATTGCAAAACTGTAGAATACTTTTTACAGTATGAAAATCAATCTTCCTGAATGTTGTGTTCTATGCATTGCGATCGATAGGGTAGTAGACACAGATTCCTAAGGATAAAGGATATAGCCTATTATGGTCTCCCAATATATATTCAATGGTATGTGGGAGCACAAGCTCATATTGGCACTTGTCATATCAAAGAGGAGGAATCACCCAACCTACAATTAAAAGGATAGTTACAAGGCTTTACGATGCCATAATACATCTCTAGCCTAGACTTCTAAATGTTGTGCGTTAGGTTCCAAACTGTTTTTATGTTCATTGAATTTATTTTTCAGTTGATCTTTCTTAAGATGTTTTCCTTTGAGGTTCACCGCATGATGTAGATATACAATTCCAAAAATGCAATCTAAGATGATAAGCAGTCATTTAATCTTCTTTTTCCAACGAAAATCCTAGCTACTAAGGAAAGAGAAGCGAGATTCTTTCAACATAGAGCAGAGAGCACACACTAGATGCGCTTTCCTAAATCAAAATCAACAAGCAGTCTAAATGAAAATGCACATGCATGTATTTGTTTTCACTTTCGTAATGTGTGAATGACCAAAAGAATGCTAAGTATAAATCTGAATCATTTCAAGTGAGAGTACTAACGATTTTCCCTTCAAAAGACGAAAGGAAGATAATGAAGACACTTTGCGATTCTAAATTGAAAATTGTTTTCGACACTTGAAAAAATATTAATTCAAATCAAATACAAGAGTAATAGTGTAATTGACCATCAAGAATAGTAGGATTCTTTTCCTTGATTGAAAACGACACTTGCGACACTTCCAAATAAAAAGACGACACTTTGATTACACTACTTCTTTGTAAAGGAGGACCGTAAATGGCGAACAATACATAAAAACATTTACAGTTCTTTGTACAATGGAGGCTGAATGATGCAAAGGAAGGGAGTTTCCACAGTGGTATACTAGCCACAGACAACAAACTCCTGACTGAAGAGAGTGAACAAAAAACCAAAATCTAGAAGCAAAAGAAGTCTTATCTGATCATCACACCTATAACACAGGGAAAGAGCAATGCATCTCACCTACTGCACACGCGAGGTGTGATGCATCCAGATTCCCAAGAGGAGAAGGTGCGATGGTCCAGGGACGAGACTTAAACTTGGTTCTTCATTACAGTTTGCAGCTTAGTTTAGGGATTTAAGCCAAGCTAATGATAGTCAGTAAATGCAAATTACAGGGGCTAATCTAATGAGGCTACTTTAGCCACCCCTAGGGAAATTAGGATGTTTGCAAATCAATTGTTCAGTTTATAAACAAAACACGGAGATAGACTAAAGCAGCATTGATCTACTTTGCACTTATGTAGTTCGAAGGCTAGCTGGCTTGACTTTAGGGTCCGTCTGTCATTTATAAAGTAAGCAAATATAGACAAGCAAAAAATATATTCGCTCCCCAACAGAGTCACCATTTTTTTATCTAGAAATTTAGCGTCTATGCAAAGCTTCTAGTCCCACTAAGACGGGTAGCTATCTTAGAAACAAAAAGATTAAAGTTACTTTCATTTTCATAAGTAGATAGGAGAGGAGCAAAGAATACCAACCTAAATCTTTCATTTGGTTCCCTGCTTGTTCCTTCTCCCCTCTAACGGATCTTTGTCACTCCTTCCTTGATTACTCCGTTCCAAAGAGTACTTGTAAAGTCAAAGTAGCATAATACCTTCAAAGTGCAGAGATCTACAATCATAAACAATATAGGACTAGATATATATTGACCACACAAATGCATATATTATCAGACATATAAGAATGTGGAGGAAAACGCGAATAGCTTTATTGATATAAAGATTACAAGAGAGGATTACAAACCATTGATCTAACCCAGTGTCATCCTCCCAGCAGGAAGGCCCTTCTTCACCTCATGAAAAGATTAGATCACCCAACACTATGATGTTCCACCAGGAAACCAACAACACTTCCTTACAAGATACGAGATTCCAGCCTTTGGATCTCTGGGATGAGGGATCCATATATAGATGATTGCAGGGGGGTGAGTCAACTTCTTGGATTTTGATTAGTGTCCTCTCTCTGATAGTTCTTGATTCCACTTGGAGATTCATGATCTCTTACTCATCCCTCAGCAAATTCAAAGAGGCAAGTGTCACACGAGAAGTTTCTGGAAGATTCCATGATCATCCACCTCACAAACTGTCTCTACTATTTGTCTACTCTCGCCCATCGCACCCTATAGAAGGGATTTTTAGTATGCATCGCACTTTTTGCATGTGGCAAGTGAGATGCATTGCACCCTTTGCACTGAGGAGTCTGTATGGTATAATTTTGACCAGTTCTGAGCAGTTTTCTATGGAGAACTTCTAGGAGATGATGCAATCAGCTGACCTTGTTCCTTTAGGGTATGAAACAAGACTTTTAGGGACTTAGAAGCCCTTGGTTTATGGACATATATGATTGGGGTTGCAGTTCCCAAATATGTCTATAACCGCTACCCATGGGGCGACGCATTGGCTTCCAACAGCTACTCTCGAAATGCTACACCATTTAAGGTACAAGATAATTTTGAAATCCCCATATTCGAGGGTTAGATGACGCAGATGTTGTGGATAAATGGTTAAATCTGCTAGAGGGTTATTTTTCTGTTCATGAATTTTCGAGTCCGGAAAAGATTATTTTTCGCTCTTCTCAAAGCAGCCCCCCACGTCAAGGACTCGTGGGAAACCTACTGCGAGTAGATGGATGAAAGTATAGGCTCACAATGTTCCACTGCACCCACTTGGAATTCATTCTAGGGTGCCATCAAGGAGCAGTACTACCTTGTCGAAAGCTATGAGATTAATACATAATGTGGACCATGCTACAGTAGGGAAGGGACCAAGACGTGCTAGAGTTTACCAATATTTTCCATACCCTTTGCACAAAGTTGGGTATCAAGGATTCAAAGGAGCATTTAGTACTCAAATACCACGGATGCCTCCACAAGTACATCCAAGAAGAAATAGAATTCCTAAACATCTCCTCGCTCATCATAGTGATATGCCATCAAGGTTGAGAAAAAGTTTAAAGAGAACAAGTGAGAGTTTGGATCTGGGAATCTGAAGCAAGGGAAAGGTTCCCCCAAACCGTAGAACAAAGGACAAAGCCAAGGTAGAGAAGCCCAAGACAACCCAACAAAGCTGCAAGAAAATAACAACGTCGTGAAGCCAAAAAAGGATAGGAGAAAGTGGTGTGAGTTCCATAAGAGTTCCACTCACAACACAAGTGAGTGTTGGACCAAGCAGTCACACATGGTCGAGCTAAGGGTTTTAGAATCAGATGCATGTTCTAACTCTGGGTGAGAACCCGACAAGGGGAATGAAAAAGGGAAGCAGATTATTGATGCAGAGCCCAATGCCACCGTTACCAACACAAAGATAGAGAATGAAGAATGTGAAGATCCAGAGGTGGAGGAGCATATCTTCCACTCCGAGATTTGGGTAAAGGGCTCCCTGATACAGTTCACTGTTGATAGCGAGAGCCGAAAGAACCTCATTTCGGCAGGAGTCGTGAAGTGGCTGGGCTTACCGACCATAGCACATCCACAACCATACACCATCGGGTGGCTTCACTAAGGACGAGGTCTTCGTGTGAGCCAACATTGTCACCTTCCATACAACATCAAGCCCTTCATGGATAAGGTATTGTGTGAGATTTATCCCCTTGAAGTTTGTGATGTATTCTTAGGACAACCATACTTGTGGAAGCGACATGTTGTGTATGAATGAAGGCCCCGTGTTGTTATTGTTACTTTGGGAAATAACTTGTACAAGATACCAGAGGTAGCACCACCTACCACCATCTCTTTGGTTACTGCAAAACAATGCAATAAGCTCATTTCCAAAACCGGTAAATCTATTTTCTTGATGATACGCCCTCAAGGAAAGAAGAATACAGTGGCCACGAGCTCTAGACAAGGCCCCTTTGCATGAAAACTACAGATGGAAAAGGTCTCGGAGATGTACGAGGACATCTTCGCCTCCCCCGCAGGGGTTCCTTTGCACTGTGAGGTCAAGAACTCCATCGATCTGACCCGAGGTGCACCGATGCCCAATGGACCAATCTATTGGTGCTCCATTCTAGAGAACGATGAAATCAAGAGGTAGATTTAGGAGCTGCTACAGAAAGGTCACCTCCGTTCGAGTTCATCGCCCTGTGGGAGCCAGATCCTATTGGTACAGAATAAGGATGGGACTTAGAGACTCTGTATTAACTATCGGGTGCTGAACAAGATCACTGACTATAATAGGTAGCCAATCCCACAGATTGATGACCTCCTAGACCAACTAAAGGGGGAAAAATGTTTAGCAAGATTGGTTTGAGGTCAGGATATCACCAAGTACCAATCAAACCCTCTCATGTGTGGAAGAGTGCCTTTAAATCCAAGGAGTGCCTTTTGGAATGGTTGGTTATGCCTTTGAGATTGACGAATGCTCCTCCAACCTTCATGAGGCTAATGGATGACATCTTGTGGCCATTCACCAACTCATTTGTAGTGGTATACTTGGATAACATCCTCATCTTCAACGAGAGTGGGGAATAGCACCTCCACCACATCCGACAGGTTCTCCAAACACTACAAAATCACAAGTTATGTGCCAATTTGGAGAAATGTAATTTTTGCATGACCCAAGTTCAGTATCTTGAATACAATGTTGATGAATACGGGGTGCATGTGGATCTAGCCAAGATCCAATTCATTCAGGATTGGCCATCTCCAACCACTCTCACAGAGCTCTGCAACTTTCTAGATCTTGCCAACTTCTACAGCAAGTTCACGTTAGGATTTTCTCATATCACTTGGCCCTTGAGTCAAGTCACCAAGGGAGGAGTGCAAACAAAATTGTTTCGGTCTGAATCTCAACTGAAGGCGTTCACAAATTTGAAATATCGCCTATCCTCGACACCAATGCTCACATTACCACACATGCAACAACCATTTGAGGTCGAGAAAGATGCCTTTGACTATGATATTGGGATAGTCCTTACCCAACACGGACATCGAGTGGAAGATCATAGTGAGACACTTTGAGACACAATCGATAATTATCCCACTTATTACGAAGAGATGTATTCCGTTGTGAAGGCCTCCCAACAATGGAAGCATTACATTTTGGGGAAGGAAACGTTCATCCACACAAACCACCGACCCTTATAGTTCATACAAACCCAAGGGAAATTACAGAATGATCACCATGAGAAGTGGTCACAATACTTGCAACAATTATATTTGAATATCAAGTATAAGAAGGGCAGCACCAATAATGTTGCAGATTGCCTCAGTTGACCATCGATCATGGAATTAACCACCGTGATCAAATAATGTGGGCACGAGACCTCTCATTTGCAACTTCTCTACATAAGCAACCCAGAATTTGGCCACAAACACCAGACACTATTGGAAAGTCAGCATGTTCCAGATTTTCACCTCCAAGATGCCCTGTTATGCCACTTGGGTCACCTTTGTTTTCCTTCAAGTGAGCATGTCAAGATGATTTGGGAAGCACACTATAGTTGGGTTGCTCAGCATTTCGAGCTCGAGAAAATAGTGGGAGTAATGTAGAAGTATTTCTATTGGCTCAATCTTGGACACAATGTCGAGAAGTACATCACATCATGCACTGCCTATGCCATTGCCAAACTGACCATCAAGAAGCCAGGCCTCTATACCCTGCTACCTACCCCTAGTCGACCTTGGGAATCCATCTCCATGGATTACATGTGAGGCCTTCCTTCCACTAAGCATGGAAATGACTATGTTTTTGTGGTCGTCAACAAGTTCTCGAAGATGGCCATTATGGCGGCCTGCAACAAGAATATCATAGTACAAGCCACTACTAAACTCTTCTTTAAGCAAGTGTGGGTACACTTTGGGATGCCATAGTCTATTATATTAGATTTGCATAGCAAGTTCCTCAGTACATTTTCGTCAAGTCTCTCGTCAATCCTGGAGACCAAACTCACTAAGTCCACAACCTTCCATCCTCAAATTGATGGCTAGACAGAGGTTGTCAACACAATGATCATACACATTCTGCGCAAGTACAATTCAAAACATCCGTTCACATGAGATGAGAGCCTCCCCTATGTTCAAAATAGCTACAACCGGGCTCTCCACAGCTCGACTAGCCACAACCCTTTTTAGGTGGGCTTGGGATTCCAACCACTATGTCCCATTGAGGTGGCCATGCCATTTGTAGCTACTCATGCAGATTCGGCTCATGTCCAGTCCGAAGCAGATAAGGCAAACAAATTCATTGAGAACATCCAACATATTCGGCAGCAAGTCCATGACATTTTGGAGAAATCAAATGCCAAGTACAAGCAGCGACATGATCAACATCGGGTGCCACACAAGTGTCAGGTGGGCGACAAAGTCTAGTTGCATTTGCAAAAGGAACGCCTTACCAAAGCCTATCAAAAACTTAGACCACACTGAGATGGTCCTTACACCATTGCCAAGGTTGTGGGAGACAAGACATTTGAGCTCAGCATTCCCCCATTCCTTGGCCTGCACCTAGTGTTCAATGTTGACTGCCTTCGGCGATACTTTCCACCATTACTAAACACATCTCACATTGTAGAACAACTCACACCCCGAGAGTTGAATCCAGACTGCATGGAATAAGCTCCAATGGATCGGATCATGGACACATAGATCAAGCACACTCACGAGCGGAATATCCAACTATATAAAGTTGTCAAAGTAGGGCAACTCCTTGACCAGGGAGAAAGTTCAGTAGAAGTTTCCTCATCTCATGGAGGAACTCAACGTAATATGGGACCATGGCTTCCTAAGGGGGGAGGAATGATTTAGGTGGATATTGGTGGCCACTCGCCATGTCCACTTGGACCCCCACCATTGTTTCTTTGAGCTTTTCAGTTTCCTTAATTGTAGCACAGTTTACTATTTTTAGCAGTTTTTCGAGTCATAAACTTCGAGAGCCATTTTGAGGCCCTAAACGACGTCTTTTGGGGAAAAAGGGAGCAACATGGGACCATGGATTCATGTTTCTCTTCACAAAGTCGTAGTTCTGAGATAGATCTTTTTAACGAGATATTATTTGCATCAAACGGAGATCATATGGAAACGTTACGACCCTGAGAAGTTGATGTACCAATTTACCCAAATGGGGCCCACACTTTGGTGTTTCATCTTCTAAGGTTAGGTTTTTGGATGTTTAGGGTTTTCCATTGTTTCTCAAAAATAAATAGGCCTTCGAGCCTCATTTTACCATAGTTCAGAAGCCTCATTTTACCATAGTTCAGAGGCATGTAGCCACCACATATCTTCTGAGAGATAAGCTACCATCGTCGTAGCTAGTTTATTTCCATTTCCATTTGTAAGCATATTTTAGTGTTTTACATTAATAAAATGAAGTATTATTTTCGCTGCATCTATGTGTTTATGGTTATCTCTGTAATTTGTTGCATTCCTATTTAAATCTAGATCACCTTGTTTAAGCTGACCTTCCTTGTCTTGACACCTTAGCTCTGATACCATGTTGAGAAATTTTGGGGCAAAAACATAGGGTTATTTATCTCTTTGATAAACATTTTTCATGTACTTTTACTTCACCTAATTAGCTTCTTATTTCAGTTGTTATTATTAGAGATTTTATTCATCAAACAACTACCAAACCATAATGAACAATAATACAAAGGACAAAATATATAGGCTATCATCGAGGGCCAAAACCTCTCCAACTTTGAGACAAAAACCCACAAGGGTTCTTCTTCCTCTAGAGTTTCCAAGTGACAAATTCCTAGACATATACCCTTGACAAAAGAACCATGTCAAAATTATTCATCAAGATATTTTATTCCTTCCAAGTCACTACTCGTCAAAGAAACTCGTACACCT
>APFE031473256.1:0-27962 GCA_000404065.3 Pinus taeda
AGGGGGGCTCCGCCCCCCCTCTAACCCCCCTGTTAACTACGTGGGCTAGTCATGGAAAGAATATAACACAACCCAACACTTTGGAACATGTACATATGCACCACATCCAAATACCCTCAGATGTGAAAGAGAGGGTTTCTTACCACTCCATACCTTTTGTGGAGTCTTATCCTCCAACACTGATGAAGGTGACCTGTTGACCAGGTAACATGCAGTATCCACCGCCTTTGCCCAGAATTCCTACCCTACCTCGGCACCACTAAGCATGCTTCTTGCCCTTTCCATCAATGTCTTATTCATTCTTTTTGCAACTCCATTTTGCTGAGGTGTATATGGAGTAGTCTTTTGTTGTGTTATACACACTTCTTACAGAATTCTTCAAATTCCTTACTGCAAAACTCTCCACCATTATCTGTCCTCAACACCTTTATCTTCTTCTCTGTCTAATTTTCCACAAGAGACTTAAATTCTTTAAACCTATCAAAGGCTTCAGATTTCTTCTTAGGAAATATATCCATCTATTCCTTGAGAAGTCATGTATAAATGATACATAGTACACAGACTTACCCAGTGATGGAACCTTCATAGCTCCAAGCACATCATTGTGCACAAGTTCTAATATCTGTTTCGCCCTCTTACTACCAGAGGGGAAACTTGCCTGATTCTGCTTCCCATATACACAATTTTTACAAAAATACAAATCCAGAGATCTATTACTCATAACTTATACCATACCTTTACAATGAAGTATTCGAAGGCCCTTCTCACCAATATGTCCATGCCTTTGATGCCATAACATGGTCTTCTCTCCAGAGACCACTAGATTTTCTGCTCCACTTTCAGGAACCACAGAACTATTGCACCCATCAATAACAGTTCTACCTTGTAGCTTGTAAAGAGTTCCAATTCCAACTCCCCACATCAATACTAGTGCTCCCCGAACCATTTTGCAGGTATCCTTCTCGAACACTATTTTTACACTTGCATCATCCAACTTTCTTACAAAAATCATATTTCTAGCCAATGCAAGAATATGCAGAACACCCGGAAGTGTTCTAACCCTTCCACCTTGCAACTTCAACTTTACGTTTCCGTTATTAATCATCAAAGTCTTCAAATTACATGAAAAGTACATTGAAAAATTAGTTTTCTAGTTACAATGTATTATGCTCGACTCCATGAACTCATTGCAAAAATCGGCACTAAGAAAGACTAACTATATCCTCCAAAAATGGCCTCCAGAGTTTCATTATTTCGTTGGTTTCAGGCTTTGGCTTTGCATAAACTATTCGTGTCTCTGTTCATTATCAACATTTAATCGCACTAGTATATTTGTAATATTTAATGGCCCCTTCCACATTTACCCGCTTTTACAAGCCCTTGGGGTAAATGTGAAAGAGAATTCCACTATGACATGAACTGACCTCCTATCTATAGTTAAGGCCTACAACTGAGACTTACTAACCACAAACTAATATCCTTCGAGGACTCAAATCACCCAAAAGCTGAAGAAACACCCTAGGTTTTCAATCCCTAAGTTAGAACTTTGTTTCAAGGACTTAGATTCCCAACTGCACCCTTAGCACTCCCTGCATGTGGTTTAAGTCACATAACCACACTCACAAGCCTTGCTCCATGTAGTTGTGACCTAAATTGCTCAGTTCAATGCATGTGGTCCTAAGATCTTAGCCAAAAATCTAGGCCAAATTCTAGAACCCTACCCAAAACTGCTTAAGACTTCTCTAAATGATAAATGACATAAGGATGATGGTAAACATACAAAACTTGAACAATAACTTAACTTAACCAGACAAAACCATGAAAGTGATTTCGTCAAACATATGGTGAACATGTAACCTACAGGTTATGAATGCATATCTAATCATATGAGTCTTAAACTTATCTGAGAGTCACCAAGAAGGTCTAATTACCTCTCCTAATAGCTTCAATAACAGTTGTTAACCCATGCATTCATTAACCATCAAATCATAAACAAGTCATAGACAGAGCACATTACAAATCCATGTTTATAATCATCATATAACTAGATTATTAACCATGGAATAATATCCATCAAATCATTATAATATCAAGTATAAATTATCATATAATACTATAGGAAAATAATTCTTATTAACTTATGCAAAATTCAACAAGTCAGGGACTTCCACGTTCCACCTGACCATAGATTCAGTTAAACCAAATCTTTCTTTCAGCCAATCACCCCTGTGCCATCTTCCAAGCATGAATGTGGGATATTAAGACATAAAAAACCAGCTCTTCCCAGAGATTAAACCACCTCCACCCTTAGGCTACCACAATCATTCCAAAACTAGTCAAGAGATCACAAAACCGAAAACAAGATTGGATGCCTCAAAGTTTCTTCACCATTACTTTGAGGAATTTACTTTTCTCCACTGACCTATTGAGGGATTCCTAGAGATTAAACCACCTCCACCCCCAATCCTTGGGAAATTTCCTAAGACCACCTCAACCAGTTCCAAAACCTTCCAGCATTCCATAGCTCAACCATAAAAGAATACCATCACACCATGGTTATCCAGGAAATGGCAAGGAAAAGCTAAAATCACTGTCAAACTAGGAAACACTCATGCTAATGACAACACATGAACCAAATAAAAAGATGCATGTACCATGCATTCACACCTCAGCTACGAAATCACACATGCAACCTATTACCCACACAATCCTCCTTTTGAAGCTCCTTGATCCAACCTTCCTTGCTTGTCCTTTTCTTTCCTATTTTCTTCATTTGATTTCTTTCTTTATTTCTCCTCTTGGTGCTCTTCTCTCTTTGAAAATAATTCCAAATCCAAATGGAAAAAACGTTGTGAAATGATTTGCAAAAGCATTTTTATCATTGAGGCCTCTATTTTCTTCATTTTTCTTCGCTTTTCCTTCAATTTCCCTCCCATGCAAATATGTGACCTTTCATCTCCCTTTTCTCCTATTTTCCTTTATTTTCATAAATAAATGCCAATTAATTCCTCTTTTCCTTTGTCAATTTCCTTATACGTAAATAAATCGAAAGTGACACCCACTAGAATGTTTTTACCAACATTTTGCCTGGAATTCATGTCTGATGACCTTGGTCTTCTTATTTTTGCTTTATCACATGAACTATTAACCCAAGGTTGTTACATAATATATAAAAAAATATAGTGTCTAACCCACCTAGGGTCAAACCTGCGAGGGTTGGAACTCGTTGTAACAAATATAACCATGTTCCAATGTTATGTTACGACAATCAAGCATCAATTGAATTACAAACTTACACCATATATATCAAAATTAAGTCGTGCATACAACCCAAGAAACTATATAATAAACATATGATCCATGGCTAACTATAAAATCCATATGCATGCGGATATGATATAGTTTTGAACCATATAAGAAATGATATATTATATTATTAAGTCCATGGCAATATAATTCACCAATACCATATTTTTTATACTATATAGTCTAACGTTCCAATGCATGAGCTTCATTTGGTGGAGTCATGACTATGTTTGGCAGAACCACCATATATGGTGAGCTTCATCCCCACTTTTCTTCCAAACTAAAACAAAACATATTTAAATTTAAATTCTTGCCATTAACTTCACAACCAAATGGCTTGGTCTAATGGTAAATATTCGCATTGTTGCCTTGGAGGTTATGGCTTCAAATCTTGTTGGGTGTGCCTAAAAAATATTTTGACCCATGCTACTCCAATAGGGTTCCATGTGTTTAACCCTTATTGGGCCACGGGTCAATATTCTATTGGGCCATGTCATACCACCTAAGCTACTCACCAGTTGCCATGAATCTTCCTAGCCAACTTCCAACACAATGCCACAACATATATTGGTGCCAAGAGTAAATATTTCATTGTTCCACTTATCAGCACCACAGTGCCACATGGCATTCCTTGGTGCTGCCATATCAGCCTTTGAATTTGATTCTTTTCCTATTTAACTTCCAACTAAGATATATTTGTGATACAAAATCCTTTTTCACCTATACAAAATGCATTGGATTGAACTTTGTCAGTTATACATAATGGCACCGGTCTCACTTGAATCTAGAGACTTTGATTTTTTGGTGATTTCTAAATCCTTTTGGATCACTATAGAAATTTCCTCATAGTTAAAATCCATTAATCATGGATTAGTTTTCCAAGTTTATGTGAACTCATAGTAATTTTAACCAATTTTTTTAGAAAATGATGAATATTTGTATTTTCTCATAAATTAAAAAATATTTTCCAAAGTTTTTAAAATCTTATTTCTAATTTTTCCATTAGCTGAGTGAGCCTTGATGTGACATAGTCACCCTGGTGGGGTGTTCTTTAATTTTAGTAATTTTTAATGCCTGACAAATCATTGTAAAATAAAAATAGGACTAATTTTGTAAATGGTCATTTCGTTGGTGAGTGCTCTAACACTAACACTAAGATAATGCTCTGAACAAGTGCTTTACATAAGTGGTCGCACAGGGGGTGGAGGGAATTATTTTGGTGACTCTTCTAACATTGACACTAATATAGGAACTCCTAGTTCATTTACCTCTTATTTCATTTTAAGCTTTTACATATTTAGCTATGTGGAAGAAAAAGTGTATGGAGTTGGGGATGTGTGCATAATGAAGGATGTGTAAAACATGGGGCATGTGTGGGAGAATAGGGGTTCAGAGGGGAATTTCTTCTGCAGAAATGAAATTATTTTAACCTTGAGCAAAACAATAGTATCCAATATTAAATTAAGTGTATGTTTAATGCATGTGAGAAAGAAGATCCATGCGAGAGAATGGGTGTGTGTGAAATTTCCCTAATTGTTGAAATTGGAACTTAATATTATAACTTATGCAGTTTATTTGTCTTTAGAAATTAACTTTGAAATCAATTATTAATTCACTATTGCAATTTTTACAAATAAATATAGGAGTTGCAATAGAAAAATACAAAAATGTATGGCAACAATTGGTTGATTGTATTCTCTGAAATGATGGTATAGGTAGGAGAAGTCAAGGTCTCAATTGGTGATGGTTTAAGGATGACCACCACACGAAGGCTTCACTCAATGAACCTCTAACCTATCGCATGCATTCTTGGCATATTAAACAATACCCTTAATTTGACTACATATTGGAAAATACCCCTAAACATCACATTATTTAACCCCCTACCAATACGAACCCAATACAGCTTTCCAATCTAAAAAACCCCTACTTCCACTAGATATTGTAGGTATCCATTTTTTCGTTAACAATTTTTATACCCCTTTATATTTTTTCATTAAATTTGAGCTCCATTTGTTATACATGTTAATAAAAAACCCTTTTCCCCCTATATATTATGCCATTGCTTCCTCAATTTATATCCCCCAATATGAACCCACGTGGCATGGCATTTCTCCCCCAATAAATCCCCTGTGGACTACCAACACTGGAATGCTTAGTGCAGTTCCTAGAAGATTTCCAAATATGGCTAGAATTTGAAGGCTTCTGTTAGAGGAACTTCTCCATGATATTATTGAAAAGGGATACCATTGAGGTCTCAATCTAGAATGCTTCCAAATCTGGCCAGAACTTGAAGTCTTATGCTAGAGGAAATGTTCTAGAAAGGGATGCCATTGAGGTATGAACTTGCGGTGGTTTAAGGAAGGCCACCAACCAAAGTGCATGCTCATGGGATTCTTTAGCTACATCTCTAAATTTGGGTATGGATGACTCTAGCTCGATGCTTGGGTAGCTAGCTCAGGTTTTGGCTTAGCCTCACTTGATGTGGATTTGAAGCTTGTATATGACCATCAATTCCCCCACTTTTAGATAAAAGGTGAGAATATGAAGAAAACTCAACTACAAGACTTTTCAATACTCAAGAACAAATTTTGTGGCATGAGTGAAATATCATCTTGGCTATCGAAGCCCATTGCAAAGAAGTGATCCATCCAAGGCATCTTCATTCTTGCAGGAGGCTTGTTTATAAATCATCTATTTTAATTATGACTCTGCTTACCACAATGCTCACAAAGGTGAAGATTAAAAAAATGATCTTTCACATGGCCGACTTGATTACAGTGTCGACATTTGATAATTTTTTATAGATGTGAATGTGGATGGAGAAAAGGAATTGCAATAGGTGAATATGAACCATCTTGAAGAAAAATATGGCACTCTAAAACTAAATGGGCTTAAATTAGTATAGAATATTAAAGGACACCTCCTTGTCATATCCAAGACTAGATTAAAAAAATGATCTTTCACATGGCCGACTTGATTACAGTGTCGGCATTTGATAAATTTTTATTGATGTGAATGTGGATGGAGAAAAGGAATTGCAATAGGTGATTATGAACCATCTTGAAAAAAAATATGGCACTCTAAAACTAAATGGGCTTAAATTAGTATGGAATATTAAAGGAAACCTCCTTTTCATATCTAACTGGGCCCTCACATAAACCACTATGTACCTTCACTCTTTACAACTTTCATTGCAACAGTTTTTCAAAAATATGCTAGATTTTTCTCATGTAAATACTCACAAAATATTCCAAGTGACTCGAAGCCTAAATTCCATGAGTTGTGAGAAAATTCAAACACTTCAAATATCCCTTGATATGCAAAGGACACAAGTTCTTATTTTATCGCATGGAACTTTGCCTATCTTGAATCTTCCAGGCCACAAATTTTAAATCAAGAAACCAAAATACATGCTTAAGGACCCAAAAAACTAAGACCTCTTGGCATGTCTTTAGATATTTTTGAATAACATTCAAGCTTATGGTTTCTTCGTTGTGGTCCTACATAACAACACAAGAGTACTCAACCACCTTCCGCAAATTATTCAATGCAAATAAATACACAATTGTAATCCAACAAATATATATTGAACCAATGTAGATGAATATATTTCGTATTACAAAGTAGAGGCATATAACCAACAAGATTGCCATCTCAATGTGCTCATTTAACACATACACATTCAATATAAACTAACAATATAATAACCTCTAAAAGTAGGCTCAACATTCAATACAATTGCATATTTCAATAACAAAGTCAATGGCGATGGATTTCATGCTCATAAAAGAATGGACATATGCCAAAATCAATAGATTAGAAAAGGGAAAGAGGTGAGAGAGTATGCCTATCCTATATGTTGTTGAAATTGAAAATGTTGTAGTTTGTCAAGCATGCAAGTCAACTAACACATGTACAAACTAGTGAGGATTGGAAGTCCACATCAAATAATTAATTAGTCTTTTTTTTGTTTAGCGTTGGAATGGGAGGGTGAAATCCTTAGGTCACTATTTCATCCCTTCTTCTGAATTAGCCAAGCACCTTAGGCAATGTTCAATGTTCATGCTACTCTCATTGAGGTAACACATAGAGTAATGCCTCACAAGGATTGTAGGGTGAGAGTGGAAGGCTCGATGGTTCTCAAGGTAATGTGGTCAATGCTTAGGGGTTCAAACTTGCTTGACTTATCTTTAGCATCCAACACAGTCGTTCTAAACACCTCCGAACACCTTGCAACTCATTCCTTTGTACTATAAAGTTTCCCATAGTATTACAATCTCCAAGGCTCTCTGGCAAAGGTGGAAGAGCGTAGAGAATTCTTGGACATCACTTTCTCTTATTGAAGAGAGAGTTGCATTTGTATAATGCACAACCATTAGTCTCCTTTGAAAACATTGAGAATGGACTACAAGTAGCGGTAACACCAAATTTGTGCAATGCATCATGGAGTATTCAACGAGTTTGTAACGAGGGAATTTGGAAAGATAGATGTGCAATGACACATTTTCTAAAAGGAACGGAATCAATAGAGGTATTATTATGGGACAAGCTGCCAAACATCTATAGTTGAGTAGAATATTCCTAAGGAGGGCATAGAACAATATCAAATGACATGGAAAGAGGTAGATGGAAAATTACTTCCCTTTAGAGAACTGATCATTCTCTTTGACCCTTGGTTTTCATATACCAAGTGGTCTCTTGGACTCCAATGACTATTCACATTCCACACCCAAAACCCTTAGGGGATTAGGTGTCCAACTTAGGGGATTATGGAAAAGGATCTAGGATCAATAACCTACTTCCCAATCAAATGAACAAAATGGAACAATACCCATCCTACATTAAAGGAATTTCTAACCACCATCGTCGGATGAAATGACCAAGGATTGAAACGATGTAGACTTGAAAATAGGAAATCCAAGGAGAGTTATATTATTGGCATCCTCAAGAATAGATTGGTAGCATATTTATGAACCTATAATGTATGGCATGAATGTGGTTTACTATAGTTGTACTGACATCAACAAGTAACATACCTATGTAGTACTAACAGTTGCATAAACAATTATAACCTACACTGGTAAATGCTAAATTAATAGTGGTCAATAGAAAAATTGAATTAAATAATCTTGCTTTGGCAAGAACTAATAAATTGCGATGTAAAGTGGATAAATTAAATGCTTGTACTTGAATAGATTTTGGTGGGTAGTAATCATTAGTGAGTATAGAAATTTACAGTTTTACTCCTACATAAGTGCTAAGAAAAACATAAAAAATGGTGGGAAGTACCTCTTAGTTAGTATATGTATTTACACCTTGTTCTTATTCATCTTTATGTAAATATTTGCCTAAATTATGGTGAAAAGCAACTAATGATAAATATGTTATTTACCTGAGTATGAGTTATTTTCAAGGATTCTATTTTTGGATGTTTTTCTAAAATTAATAATATAAATATCTAAAAATCATGGGTGAATATTGCAACCATATTCATAAATTATGAAATAAAATATATAAGACAATTATCCACATGCCATCATATTGTGCAAATGCTAAAATAAGACCTTCAAGTTATGGTCCAATCAAATAATTGAAAATTATTAATTTTAAAAATATTGAAAAATAAATACTTATTCTTCAAAGTTAAACATCATACGTTGGATTGATTAATGTTAAACTAATAGAGGCTAGTAGGAAAATCAATTGCTAGTCTTTCTTTGGTAGAAACTAATAACTAAATATTTATCAAACTAATTACAAATCTTATGTTGAGATTATAATCAAGGTTTCCATTAAGTATGCAAAGTGTTAAATTAATGAATTGGAGTTCAATGCACTTGCATTAACCCCTATGAAGATCATGTAATATAAATGATCAATGAGGTGAAAAGTTGTTATTGTCTTTTGGGAGTGAACCATTTTTATCATTTGTTTATTTAGGTACCAAGTATTTCTAACTTTATAATGTATTTATGTATTTATATGTGGTTTATTTTGGATAATTGAATCTGAATTTTGTTATTCATTTTATAAAATTATTGTATTTAATAGTTTTACAGAAAAACACTTTGAATACTTCTTAAACTCAAATATGCTAGTAAACTCCTTATGTCTTGAGTTTTTGTTAAAACATAAGCATCCGATTATGGAGATTGAGTGCTTCAATTTACTAGGTTTGTGTAGTTTAATCCTCATAATCCATGTATATATTTTGATAGTTTGGAAATATATAATTATGAAGGTATTACATGAATATAAGTTGCCACTAAATCATATTAATCTTTCCAATGAATGCATTGTACTAAGCAATATTTTTACTGATGGACCTCAATCCACATTTGACTAACTTGATAGCTAAATAATATTAGTGAGTCCCAGAAGGAGTGCATACCATTGGGCTTGATGAAATACTCAATTACAAATGGAATACGACTATTTTACAACCATGCGACCTTTCTCGTAATTGTTGATTTACCTTCCATTTGAGCTCTTTTGTTCTTCAATTATTTCAAGTTCGTATTTATTTACTTATGGCCACAATGTATTCACCTCTTTCATCAATATCTTACCACATTCATTCATAAATGACAGTTTAAAATTGTGAAAAATAGGCTCAATATATCATAGGTATTGGGATAGGGGGGTTATAGGTATTGGAGTGTATAAAAAAATGTATTTACTGAAAATATATCATATCAATTAAAAATAGAGGTTGTTTTGTTAAAATATTTCTTAAGGCGGGATTCAAAAAAAAAGTTTGGAAGGTTTTTTTTGTCAATATCTAGTGAGATTAGATACACTCTTTAATATCCCATGAACGTAGCTACCATGAAATGAGTTTATTAAGTGAAGACCATGTGCTCATGGATAAGATGGTGGAGTGCATTTTTTGTAATTTCACCTCATAAAATTATGCAAAACTGACTCCTAATGCCCTTATAGCTAGAAGATATGCATTGTCCATGTTTGAGATGTATTCTTCAACTACTTAGACATCCATATTTTGTTTTCCATTCTCATTCTTCTTAAATGACACCCTTATGGAATCTTTGTGCATGAAGTCTAAATTGAAGGTGTCAAATTACATTCAACTTCTTTATCTAGTTGAAGATTCATTAATCACTTAATGAACCACTGTGTCGACCACATTGCATTTCTTGTTGCTTCTATTTTGGTGCTCTTATCCCATTTTTTAACTAATGTTTCCCTTATTTGTGTTCTTCCATCAAAGAATTGGAAAATATCATTATGGCTCATTTTATTCTCCGTTGAACACTCCTTGCAGATTAATCATATAGATTATCTAAGAATATGAATGTTAGTTGGCTCAGTTTCGCCTCACACTATTCCATTTTTTCAAAATTTGCCCAACTACTTATTGGTTATAATGAATATGATACATTAAGGGCACAATTGATGACCCTGGATCTACTATAAGTGGTAATGCAAGCATTTCTATGTGCTTGCTTCTTCATTCGCCCACCTTCACATCAATATTTTTTATATACAATTCTTCCTACTCATTCTTATGTACAAAATTTGTATACTAGGGCTTGAGATATTAAGAAATTCTTAATTACATGATGAAGGCCGTGGACCTTGATTGGGTTTGTGTGGAAATTAGAAGTCTCAAAATCTAGAGCTAATTACTCCTCACATGTTACGTTGAATATTTAATAGCCTTTAATTTATATAGGCAACTTTGGGCCACAATTGTTTCTTGCTCTTTTTTAATACCATCACTGCCCCATGTACTATGGAAGGGTAATCTCTCATATTAGTGGTTGAGCCAACTTATATGCTATGAAAGTGTTGGGAACAACTGACACCCGTATACCCTCCTATCACAATTTTGTTCCAATAAATACCATGTGCCAGTTTGGTATCTTGTTTGGTGCTTTTATCAACTTCTAGTAAGATCTTGACAATAAAAAATTAGTGTCCTTAATTTATTTGTAGTATTTTCTTCTCTCTTGCTATAAATTTGCAAAAGCAAGGAAACTTTGTATGAAATAATCTTTACTTTAAATGCCTAATATACATGCAAGTTCATTACTAATACTTAAATTTTACAATTACAATCAAACAATATCAATTAAGTTTATCTTTATCTTGAATAACTAAATGAAAGGAATTTTATCCTATCAACCTACTTTCAATTCCTATAAGTAAAATGCCTTAAAAATATTTTATCATTTCTTGAAAGTTAAAAATAAAGTAACTTTTATCACTTTATCTCCATATTTTACACATAAACTAGTTAAGTAAAATTCCTTAAAAAATATCTTATCATTTCTTGAAAATTAAAAATAAAGTAGCTTTATCACTTTATCTCCCTATTTAGCCCATGGACTCTTTACTGTTTAGTAGATAATCAAAAAGAAAAGTATTTAGTAAAAAACGTTTCCGTAATCAAATATGCGAATTTTTCTCCAATATAACTGGTTGGAGATGACAGGGATGTAAACATATAATATTGAAATAATTGGTAAAATAATATAATATAAGTACCAAATCAGGTCCATCTGCAATGATTTGGTACTGGTGATAACATAATTAACTAGAACCTTGGATTAGGGTTAGTGTTACATTCATGTGGTAGATCACACAACATCAACTTGAACTTTATTAAAGTCGGTCGGTTAGGTACAATCAACTTTATCCAATGAAAGTAAAGATGCCAACCGTGTGGAAATTTTTTTGTTATCATAATGTAACATAATAAAGAAAGCTGGTTTAGAAGTACGATTGGCTAATTTGTTGGCACAATATTATATTAGGGTGATATTTTTCGTTTTAAATTATGTGGTGAATTAGTAATTGTCAGGCTTAATTTACGGGAGATTCAGGATCAAATTTCATGACTGTCACTGTAACACCAAGAGCATAACCAATCATCTGGAAGTCCGGTATACTAAGTTCTTATGATTTTAGCAAGAGCAAGTTCTTATGATTTTAGCAAGAGCAGACTCACGAGAAAGGGGAATCCCCTCCTCTAGCTGCCACAGCATGTCATTGTACTCAATGAAGTTTGAACTTCAGTCTCCAAAAAATCGAATTATAAACAACTCCATAACTTACTGTCAGACCACAAATCACTTTTCTCTTGCGAACGGAATCGCTGAAACTTGTGGTACAGTAATATATTTGGAATAAACTCTGGCGCGGAATGATGGAAAAACAAAGCTAATGAAGCTGACCATTGATCTACGGACACGTGGGTAGGCAAAAACGCTGTTCGCGATGGAATAACTTTTCGGTACAATAACTGCAAGATCATCATATGATGATAGAAAGCTCCTAAAGCGCAATGGGGTAATGTCAATACACTCATGAGACGCTGAGATTATTTCAACATGTTTTCCATAAAATATTTTTTTAATATGTAAAATATATATAATGTGATATGTGTGCCTTTAAATTTTAATCCCTTTTTGTTGATAATTTTGAAAATAAAGAATAAATAAGAGCTCTTTAAAATAAAACCAATTTTAAAAATACACGAAAACACGCATAAGAAGTAAAAGAGGCCGTATCTCCTTAATTAGTGCATAGCTCTAATGTTTTATAGATTTATTTTCCTATGTGATTTTTTATTTTGTTGGTTTATGATTTTAGTTTATTTAATTCATTTGGTTTATTATGAATTTAATTTTTCCTTTTTAAGTAATATTATTTATTTATTTTTATTTTTTTAAGTTTCAATTTAAAGGAGTCATAATGTATAAAACTTTAATGTTGAAGTTTTTAAATGTGGTTTCAAAGACTTGAAATTTATCTAGTCAATTTATTTAGCTATATTTTGTCTCATGGGTTTTCACCATCTTCGAAATCTCATATCATTCTCTAGTTTATAAAATTTGAGAACAAAGTGACCCTAGCAATTAGTCTAAAAAAATGAGGATTAAAAATATGAATGTGGTTTTTTCGAAAATCCCCACCTTAATATTATGTCCCATGTGAATCTCAAATTTGAAATTATCATACCATCATGGTTGGCCACACCTTGAGTAAGATCATTGTCAAAACTTTAGACATGTACATTTTCCAATGGGTGAAGAGAAATAGATTGTGGGCGAAAGAATATTTAGGCTTTAGGAGAAACCCCCAGACCAGTGATCATATCTTCATTTTGACTTATATTATATATGAGGATAAGGAAAATAAGAAAAAGATATATTGCTAAATTGTGGGCTTTACTAGGGCATGTAAAATAGTTCCTTGATATTTTATAATTGACAAGATTAAGACCTTGTGTCCTTTAATCTTCATGGAATGACATGTAACAATGATTTTTGAGCCCATTATAGGTAGGGTATGTATCAGTATTGGGGTGTGTAAGGGAATTTAGAGTTTCATAGCAATTAAGCAAGGTTTCTCACTCACTTCTACACATTTTGGACTTTATACTCACAAGATAATAAAGATTATGTTAGGTACCTTGGGTGCCACTAATGAATACTTTATATTTGGTGTTTCTATTGCCATTCTTTTATTAGTGAATTACATTATATTGATGTCTTAGTTAGTGGTATTCAGGGGAAACTATATATTTTTGTAATATTATGCGCCTAAAGTAAATTTGAAAAAATAAAAATAGTGGATTTCAACATCTCCAAGAAATAACACCAAGTGATTTTCATCAACAAGGTTTAGAAAATTGAAATAGCCACATCGTACCTATATGGGGAGTATTATTTTCTAAATTATTCTTTTATTTGACCACAACAATGAAGTCTAACTTCACCAATGGCTATGTGACTCTCACCACCTGTAAAAAGCAGTGCTTCCAACTTTAATTTTAGGACATTTAGATGAAGATCCATCTTTCTAACTCATGGTTAGACCCTCTTTATTAACTGCATATATGATTTGGGGACCTTTACTTTGGCCAAAATAAATTAGCTAAATAAAGAGGGTACTTGTTTCATTCTCCAACCACATACATCATAAGAAATCAATCACACAAGCCATCATTTTCACAAAGTTTTTTATTTGCCCCATTTATCCATTTAGTCATATTTAAAGTGGTGATATTGTGAAGCATGTTCAATGGAATGGCTAAGTCTTAGTCTAGTTATGTCAAGTATCCATATGTAGCATAATGTCCTCTATCTGACTGTCAAAACATGGGATGGAAACTTATTAGTACACGAGCGGTTCGTTGCTACTTCATATTATTCATATCCATATTGATAATCCATCTCCACACACATTCTCATTAGATATTTCATATATTTGTAAGACAAAGATTAAATATGAAATTAGTGACAAGATCTATGAATCCTACCTTTGGCTCATATGGTAAAATGTAGAGAAACATTTTTTTTAAAGCTCCATTACTACTTTTGCATCGACATAAATAAAAATAAAAATATTGAAAACATCATTACAATCAAACCAACTAACATAATGGGGTTGATCCCTTTTTATACCATTAGCAAGGTAGTTGTGATATCATTACAAATTAACTAGTTTATTATCTAATTATCATATTAATATTCACATATAATGTACGTTTTAACCCTGTACTTAAATTACCTGCAAACAGATTCTTAAAAACAGAAAATATACAATGGCGAGAACATAAAACAGATATACACAGAGATTTTCCCTTGGATCCCAAAACCGGGACTACCATATTGATTTTTCATTATGTTCCTTTCAATGTTACTATATATATGTACACGAAAGAATTCATAAACCCCAATCCAATAACCCTAGATTAGGACATAATCGTAGTTCCCTAGACTAGATCTACAAAATACCATGGGAATAAAACCATTGTGCCCAAAACCATGTGCAAACCACTGCACAAAACCATGGGTAGGTCCGCCCCCCATCCTTGGGTTCACCCAACTATTATTGGGTTTGAATAGAAAAAAATTCTTAGGGCACTACCCTGGACCCCATTCAGGGGGGTTACTACCCCCCCCACTATGCCTGTCGCAATGTACAATGCTTGCTTCTAGTTTGGAAAGAATATAACACATACCCAACATACAAACTATGAATTTATCACATCAAATAGGCTATATACTATAACATCCCCTCTCAAGGCCTATATACAATTAAAAATATCAATAAAAACATTCTTTACATGTTTCCCTTTGACACTCACTATTTGCAACTAGGTTGCCATCATGCTTCCTTCTAACCTTTGTAAAGTTATGTTGTAGCGGCTATAAGCATCCTCCAAAATTTTCCCTTGGATTCGTCTTGGAGCCTCCCTACCAGCCATCCTTAGCAGCATGTCTTGCACTTCCCAGGTACTTATGCTTTTAGTTGAATTTCTTTAGCTTACCATCTTGTGTTTGAGTGTCCAACATAGTAGTCCACATGGTCGAGATAACATTAACAACTGAAACAACACATTTCAAACAACTTATGCACTAAAACAACCAAAATAGTTTAACTATCTTAGGATAAGTTAAAGAAACATGCATTACAAGCGTCCAAACAATAGTCTTACAAACGAATACAATGCATGTGTGAAAATGTGTTGGGCAGTTAACAATATTCTAAATTAAGAAAAAATTCCAAGACACATTCGTACACCATACATCACTAATCTTGATAGCAGGGCATTGGAGTCACTGCTCACTCCTCAAAGAAAAGACTACAAACTCTCAAGGGAGATCCACTTGTATGAAGATAAACTTTGGAGATTGGGGCAAAGAAGTGACAACGCAACAGAAGGATTGCGCAAAGGAAAGGGGAGAAGAAAAAACTGGAGCAGGCAGAGAAGAAGTTGTAGGAGGTGAAGCAACAATTAAGGGAAGAGCAAGATTTGCACATAAATGAGAAGGAAGTGCAGTAGGAATAGGAACAACAGGAGGCGCAACATGCACACATTGATGAAAGTACACTAATACAGGTTATTGACCCATCATAGTTGGTAGATAGAAAACAAAGTGAGCAGTTGTAGGAGAAGGACTTTGCTCAGGAGATTGAACATATGTTGGAATGGATGAACATGATTGTGGTTTAGCTAGAGTAAGATCAAGATACTGACCTCATGCCCAAAGACAAGGAAGTCACTCCATCGGCGTCACTAGATTCGGGAGTAGAGCAAGTCCCAAGTGATCAAGGAGACACTGAAATCCTTGAGGATAATTCAGACACAGATGTGCACAACACATCCTTTGACGAGTCACAACACATAGTAACTTTCACAATTGTGCAGAGTGCCCACTCCAGATGTTCATGTATCTCCTGCACATTTTCAGGAGTGAGTTATCATGTTCGATGTGCACAAACATCCAACTGCATTGATCGGTGCTACAAAGGCATATGTGAAAGCCACTAGCTCAAGTGTGATATTCTTGACAACTGAGAACGAGCCCATGGTTAAGGAGTTGCAAGCGGCCAAGCAGGGAGAAGAGCAAGCTACAACATCTGCCAAATCAGAGTTGAAGAAAGCGATACTTGATGAAGTATCATCTCTCGAGACAATTATGCAGAAGTTGTACTTCAGGTTCGTCACCGTGCATAAGTCAGTTGTCCATCTAAATGGTTGGCAATGGCATTGTGCTAGGATAACACGCATCTTGATAGACATACACACCATTGTCGATCACATGCAGATATGGACAATGAGGTACAAGGAAGCCCATTGTACTTGCTAAAGATGGTGAAGCCAAAGGCAGTGGAGCTGAAGGCACGCATCTGGAGTAAGATCCAGAACTATGAGGAACTCCCACAACTCATCACCAGCTTGCAAAATTCACATGCATGAGTGTTTCGAAGCATGGATGTCATTGTGTGCACGCATGCAATCCCATCCATTGGCACACTCACCAAGGCGAAAGAAAAGAACCAAGTCTGGCTAGAGTTGGACATGTACTTCGAGTAGTTGATGTGCATAGCCATCAACACATATTTGCAAATGAGCACAGACACTATGCACCAGTATGTCGCTGGTCTTGATGTACTCAAGACCATGATGCACATGATATATGACGAGTTGGATAGAGTTTCTAAATCAGTTTACCTAGATGCAATGGACGCAAGAGTTCGCTTTTAGAAGGATGTCACCACAAAGTACGCAGAAAACATAACAGAATACCAAGATTGACATTAGTTCACCACCATTGATCACCAAGAGGATGTCGACGAGTTAGCCTTCCCATAGTTGACCAAGTCTTAGTGATGTCTTGTACAACTTAATCAAGCCCATTTCTGTATCACATGGGTACATGTGCATATTGTATTGCAAACATGTTGTGAAGTGAAAGACCAAGTGTCAATAGTAGAATGTAAAAAGTCATGTGTAATTTGAAGAGTCACGAGGGTTGTTGAAGAGTCACAAAGGGGAATGTCAAGGGTCACCCCACCCTTTGCTATATATAGAACCTCATAACTCATTGTACATCTTTTTGGGAGCCTAGATTCTGATAGGTATAACTTAGAGAAAGCTTGGAGTGTATTGTAATGAGCCTTGGCTTCTCCACAGTGTAGAGCAAGTACATCTCTTTGGAGGAGTAGGCGGAAGTGAATGTAACGTTACACTATTAGGACTAGTGGTTTTCATAGTTGTATGTATGATTGGATATTTCAATATTTTAATATAATAGAGCCAACACATTTCATGGGTATATTTTTATTGTAGTTCAGCTATCTTTGTTACTCTAACAATGTATGCAGTTGTAATTTACACATGTATGTATGGAATATTTCACATGTGTTCGTATGAATCTTATCGAAGCGTGCTATTGGTTTAACTCATCACTTTGGATTGTCAACTATCCTTCTTTCCATCTTGTGATGTATTTCAGCTCGTGTGTTCCCTTTCAAGCTGCATGCTATCACAGGCTTCTAAGGGGTGCACTCTCCTCCTGTTCCGTGTTTTAGACCCTTTCATGCACCTTCCTTGACTTGTTGCAAGGTCACACCCTTTCTTCCAACAAGGACACATTACTTACCTCTATGCGCAACCATAGTCAAGGCGATACCATACTACCCATTTTTGGGACTCCTACTCTAAACAATATGAGGTCTAGTTAGGACTTCTTACCTGGGCGATCCCCTGACACGTTGGCAGGTCGAGCACTGTTGACATTTCTAGTGCTACAAGGAGGTCCAAATGACAAGCTAAGTCCTCTTAATATATTTTGAATCTTCACACATCTATCATGGATATTGTTATAGTTAACGCTATGAAATGTTTGTCCAACAGATATCCCTTTGAAGTCGAGAGGGAGTTCTTTGATGACTTGTCAGAAATCACATATGATGGGGAAGGAAAAGTGGCTTGGCCTAAGCACTTAGATGACTCCCATGCATTCATGGAGAATGTGGAAGATTTTAATGAAATAGGGGTCTATATGTTTCTCGCACACAAACTTTGAGAATACCCGTTTCTATGGTGTCGCACGCTGCCTCCTAATTCCATGCACTCATTCAAGTAGTTCAGTGATCCAATAGAATTTGTTTTTCACGATTTTGATCCTGAAGTACTTGATAAGAAAATGTTAAAACAACGGAAGGCTCTGCATGAATCGCTAATGGAATTTTGGGAGCGCTTCCGTCTTCTCTATTTTCAAGCTCCGAAAAGTCAGATGAAATTCCAATATCTTATGGACAAATATGAGTATGTCAATATCAAATCAATTTGTCCAAAAGTAAAGAAAAATATCAAACCCTTCTCAGATACTTCAGTGATGGAGTTGCGCAATCACAAGAAGACACAGTGGTTGTCACAAGTGACTATTCGCCTTCCCCTCATTAAATAGCTCCACCCCTGCAGAGTGATGTGGGAGAGCATGCACACAAGTCTATTCAACTGTCGTATCCTCCCACCCTCACTACTCTCAATTTCTGTGAAGATTTGGTTAGGAAGCCCATGGGTTGTCATATGGGCTTGTTACCTCAACCTCCAGTTCCATGTTCTGTTGATCCTCTAGATTGTGCTGTCTTCTATTCTGGACTCCACAATTGTTGTGAACGAGGACCAAGCTATCGATGGCATTGATGTTGCACAATGAACATGCGCTATCATTTGTTATAAGTATGATTGGGGATCTGAGCATGAAACCAAGGTGAAGGATGACCTCCTTTTGTTCACACCTCCTTTGCTTTTTCCTGACATCTTTTGTGATTTTGTTATCTTTGATTTTCCTGGTGTAAATTCTTCCACATATGCATATACTTCCGATCATTCACATAATACACTTGATGTTAATCCATCATTTGGTAGCAAAGAGGAAAAATATTCCATTGAAAATCCACTCAAATTTTCATCTACTTTTTCCAGAAATGCAGAGGGTGGACATTCTTGATTCTCATCTACCCCTCTGTATGATTCATTAGATCATGAGGATGCCAATGAACTCATTGATTTTTCTGATCATAATTGTCATGATCTCTTTACTCCAATATTCGATCCCGATGTTGATTCAATCGCTATTGATCTTTCAAAGCCACCTGTTTATGATGATCTATGTGTTGATGAAGTTGAAACCCTGTAGGCTGTCGAGGCACCTTAGCCCAAGTTGATGGTTATGTCAGGCCCTCACTGTCCTAAGGTTAGTTTCACTTCTGACAAGGAAATTGTTGAAACAGCCAAGGCTCCTCATATCTCATCTGTATGCATTGAAGATCAATCCAACACACATATTTCACTTCCTCTAGTTGAATCACATGATACCATCACTCATGGATTGGAGGAATCATACACGACAGGCACACTTGCAAGGCATAAGTTGTCTCTCTTTCTCATGTTTGATTGTCTGTCATAGTCAAGAGAGTGTGCATTCTTATTAGTTGCACACAGTGCGTCACAATACCATGGTACGTCCATAGAATCCTTGTCTTGTGCTTTCACTCTTTTCTTTTCTGTGGACGCATTTAAACTCAGAGTGTGTTGGTATTCATTTTTATGTCTTTCATGTTCGCTGGTTTGCTTGACTATCCTTTTCGCAAACCATGCCTTCACCAACATGAGTCAACCAATGCGTCGGTGGATGCATTGGAAATATCACTGCACGTCAGTAGGGCCATGCACTATTTGTTTAGGAGTGGGAGTAGTGTTTGATTTTTGTCTTTTTTTCTTGCATGCATGTTTTCCTTCTTACTTTGTTCATTTGTTTGCTTGCTTTCTCACTTTTCTTACTTGCTTTGATTTCACATTTGCTTCTGCTCTTTTCTTTGTTGTTTTGTTTGCTTGCTTAAGTCTATAGGTTAGTTTCACGTGAAACTATGTGCAACTCTAAAGACAATAAGGGTAAAGTAAAAGAGGACTTGTACAACTATCAACACTTCGTTATTTGGTGTCCTCTCTTTATGCAAAACTTGTTGTCTTTAGTCAATGATACACCAATGGAAAATACGTTCTTTTTGAAGTGAATCTTGGTGAAAACACACAACTTGCACTCTAACTAGTACCACCTACTCTAGTCAGTTATGTTTGGGTTAACCCTTGTCAACTCGGTCAAGTGGAGTAAGGTGAGGGGGAAAACCTTAACAAGTATGTCATAGGTATATATAACATACTTCTCTGAATGAAAAACCTCTTCTGTTATCAATAAGTCAGGATCCATCTTCCTCCTATGAAATAAATAAGTGCTTATGCATAGTTCTTTGAAAACATGAGAATATGAAAATAATTGAAAAAATGAATAAGGCAAAAGAAGAGAAAGTATTTCTGTGCAGAGAGATGATGCCAGTAACTCTGTTGAGGTATTGACTAGGCTTGTTGGTAGCAGAGTGATGCTTGTCTTCCTATGTGACTCCGTCGTGGTATTGTCCAGGCCTGCTGGGAGCGGAGCAACACTAGAGATGAAACTTAAACTCTAACAATCATATTACTTGTGCACCAATATGGCCCTCATCCCCAATCAAAACAACTAATTTTACTTGGCTTGGAATGTGTGCTGACTGATCAAGAGCATGGTAGGTGCTACATCTTTCACTCAAGCTAGTGTGGAAACCATGATGATCAAATAATTGAACAATACTTCCGGAGGAGTTAGGCTTTCTTTTCACGAAACAAGGATCATTCAGAGAGTTGGAGTTCTACTAGTGTGTCGCCAATGTTGTAGCAGCTACAACCATCCTCCAAAATTTTTCCTTAGCTTTATTTTGGAGCCTCCCTACCAACCATCCTTAGCAACATATCTTCCACTGCCCAAGTATTTATGCTTTCAGTTCAATTTCTTTGGCTTACTATCTTGTGTTCGCTAACTTGTTTGTATTTCACCCGCAAGATGACTTCCTGTGACTTGGTATTCAACTAGTTCTTATGCTGACTTGGAGAATTGCACAAAACTGGAGAGAAACTGACATTGCTCTCCAAAATTGTGTAGAGCATTAAGGTAGCCAACTGCTTTCCAAAATTATGCAAAGCATGCAGGTTGTGTTCCCCTTGAAAATTACGTAGAGCATCCCATCACTAGGCTTTCTCTCAGAATTTGCACAGTTTTGGTTGGAATCCTTAGCTTCAGTCCAAAAACTGCGCAGGGCTTAAGTGGCTTCCAGAGCCACTCAGCCCATAAACTGTGCAGAAGTCATCCCAAGGCTTGTTGTCCGATTGCATGTGCTCACAAGTTGACCGGTTCCCTCTAGGATTGTGCAATCTTACCTTACATGCATGGGTAGCTTTTTCCCAAAAAAGAAAAAGGAAAAAGCATCCCTATATTTTGGGATCTAATTTTAGCAGTTAGGAGTTACATGCAAAAGTCGTTTTAGAAACCTCCCGCCAAGTGTTGCATTTTCCTAGATTTGTGGCATGAGCATCATAAGCCTTGATCTTGTCAAAACTATTTATTCGACGCTTCAGAGATCATCCTTCACTTCGATCTTGGATATATTACATTCCCAATGCATCTAGGAACCTTCGATACATTTATCACAACTTTTTCCAATTAATTTTCATTTTCATGTCTTTTGTTGCTTTTCTATAGCTTTTTGTATTTTGGTTTGTGTGAGTGATGTTTCTTGGTTTTGGTGAACAATTGTTGTTGTTTTAATGAATGTTAGCTTGTAGAAGCATTTTTTCAAGCTTTTCACTCAATTTCCTCGTTGTCGCATGCATGACACTATTTTTGCACTGACGGTCACCGTTGCTGTGACTTGCTTCACAGACTTCATTATTTTCCCTTTTTACTGAATCTTGAACTTAGTTATTGCATGCATGTTCATTCACTAATGTATGCATCTAGTTTCGCACATGCATTCATTCCTTACTATTTTCAGTCGCCCGTCTACGGGTTGCCACTGCCTTGGCTTAGACATTGCCTTGCCTAACTTGCACTACACATTCCTGGGATGGAAGGCCTTGCCTTGATCTCGAAAATTGCGTAGAGTTTTCCTCACACTTGCCTTCGAGGATGTGATTTGTGCAATTCTAAGAGGTAGTGCCTCAGTTGGATCCCGGAATTGCGCAATACAATTTTCCTGGGTTGTAATCACGCTGATTGAAACTGCGCATTATGTAGTTCCAGTCCTCAGCAGACCAAGCTGGACTGTGCTCTATGTAGCTTCAGTAGTTAGTTAGCTCACTAAAAGTCTGGATTGTGCTCTACACAGTTCTGGCAGTCAGTCTCCAACCTCTCCCAGTGAAAATTTCACAAATTTCTCATTCAATCACCTAGGTGTGTTGCATGTCAGTCCTTAAGTAGATTTTGGTTTTCAACTGGTAGTTTTTCTTACCATGAGTGTTTCTCTATCTCTAGGTATCGCAGGTGTTCATTAGTCTCTCAACAGTATAGGCACAATGGATTCCAAGAGAGCAGGGTCAAAGGACACCACTGAGAGCACAACTGGATATGTGGTCAAGGAAGTGTTTATGAGCTCGCCCATCAATGAAGACACTAAGTTGTTCATAGACAAGAAGATCAAGATCAAATGGCAGGATATCAATGACATATTTTTAGGCAACTTGAGGAGAATTTGGAGGACCATAAAGTCTATGTCAACATACACAAGTTTGGCTTGTACCGGGTTGCATGCATATATCCCGCATTTCCATGTGTGGACATGATCCACTGGATTGTCTCACATAGTGATCTAGAGACAATGGTGTTGAGCAGTGTCAGTGGAACGAAACTTGCTAGCTTCAAGGTAGAGAACTTTCAGGAGATTTATCACTTTCTGTAGCCAGTGAACACCATGGATGCACCCTTCACCAATCCCAGCAGCAGTGCAAACTCAAGAGACATCTTGAAGAGTTGGGTGAGATAGCAATTAAGTTCAGGACAACACCCAACCAAGTATACAAGATAAAGATATTGTGGAAGGCTTATCGGTTCTCGGTCATCTTCGCATGCCACTTATACGGCCAAGAGAGTACAAAAACCTTCCCACAGAGTTGGGTGATTGTGTTGGATCACCTAGTGAACGAAAGAAGACCTTTCAATTGGTCTGACATGTTGGTTCTCCAAATAAGTGGAAAATTAACATATGCCCGACATCTGCCCAAGGGTCAGAAAGAAAATCTCTTCATGTTCGCCTACATTCTTGATGAAATTTGTGCCTATTAGCAATTCCATGGCTTGGGTTGGGCATGGACACCTTCAGGAACCTCTGTGTACACCTATTGCATGTTGTTCTCTGAGTGTAGTTCCAATAGAGTTATACTATAGCTATCAGACCACTTTGTCACCTGGATGTATAGGATGATCTTTGAGTAGGATCGAACTTGCATATCACAGGTAGTGATGGAGGCATTGGTTAACATAGCATATTGGTGTGCCTCACCCCTTGGCACCTTCATTCGGATGTACAGTGTGAAGAAGGCTCCACATGTGTTACCAAAGTTTTCCATGGACAAGTTGGTCATGCAAGAGGTTTCATACCACATCTTGACAGGGTTTTGAGCGAGACTACACAGGAAGAAGAAGGAACCATGGCCCACTCTTCCTTTGTGAATTGGGTGGTATGAGATCTAGAATCTCAATCATGCTAAGGTTGAGACGGAGGAATTCAATAGGTTCACCTTCGACACCAGAAGTTTCAATCCATATGACCCACATCACTTAAAGGAGGACCATTGTGAGAGAGTGTATCATCCATGGATTCACGGGGCATGTCATTGCCCTGAGGAAGACCTGTGGAGATACTGCTATAACTCCTTAAGGCTAGATGAACTAGTTAGAGTGGTTGTAGAGTGGTTAGGAGTGCACAAGGTAGCATCATATTAGGGAGCAACAACATCAGTAGCAACAGAGGGCAACAGAGCTGTGCATGACACAGGAAAGAGAAAGGCTACCGACATCATAGAGGTGGAGCAAAGCTGCAAGTTCAAAGTAGATCCACTTGTACTAAGAGCAACTTTGGTGATTGAGGAAAAAAGAGATAGCGCAATAGAAAATTGCACAACGGCAAAGGGAGAAGCATAAACTGGAGGAGGCAGATAAGAAGTTATAGGAGGTAAAGAAACAACTAAGGGAAGAACAAGAGTTGCACAGAAGAGAGAAGGAAGCATATCAAGAACATGAACAACAAGCGGCACAACATGCACACAATGATGAAACCATGCAAATACAGGTTATTGATTCATCACACCGGGCAGATAACAAACAGAGTGAATAGATGTAGGAGAAGGAATTTTCTCAGGAGATTGCACATCTATTGGAACAAATGGACATGGATTTGGTTCAGCCAGAGAAAGATCAAGATAGGGACCTCATGCCCAAAGACTAGGAGGTCACTCCATCGGCGTCACTAGATCTGGGAGTAGTGCAAGTCCCAAGTGATTAAGGAGACACTGAAATCCTCGAGGACAATTCATACACAAATGTGTACAACATATCCTTCAACAGGTCATAACACAGAGTTGTGCAGTCACGTAGTGTTCCCACTCCAAATGTCCATGTATATCTTGCACATTTTCAGGAACGAGCGATCGTGCCCAATGTGCGCAAACATCCAACTGCATTAGCCGATGCTACAGAGGAATATACCGAAGCCACCAGCTCAAGTGTGAGATTCTTAACAGCTGAGAACAAGTGCATGGCTAAGGAGTTGCAAGTGGCAAAGCAGGGAGAAGAGAAAGCTACAACATCAACCAGAGCAAAGTTGAAGAAACTGATACTTGATGAAGTATTGTCTCTTGGTAAAATCATGCGGGAGTTCTACTTTAGGTTCATCACCATGCATAAGTGAGTTTTCCATCTTAATGGTTGGCAGTAGCATTATGCTAGGATAGCACGCATCTTGACAGACATACACATCGCTTTCGATCACATGCATATATGCATAATGAGGTACAAGGGAGCCTCGTTGTACTTGCCAAAGATGATGAAGCCAAAGCCAGTGGAGTTGAAGGCACACATCCTGAGTCAAATCCGGAACTATGAGGAACTCCCACATCTCATCACCAGCTTACAAGCTTCACATGCATGAGTGTTTAGGATCATGGATGTCATTGTGCGCACGCATTTGATCCCATCCATTAGCACACTCACCGAGGCGAAAGAAAAGAACCAAGTCCGACTGGAGTTGGACATGTACTTCGAACAGTTGAAGCGCATAGACACCATCACAGATTTACAGATGAGCGCAGACACTATGTAACAATATGTTGTTGGTCCGACTGCACTTAGGACCATGATGCACATGCTATATGACGAGTTGGAGAGATGTTCCAAATCAGTGTACCCAGATGCAACAGAGGTAAGATTACACTTTCAGAAGGATGTCACCACGAAGTACATAAACACCATAACATACTACCAAGCTTGGCATTAGTTCACCACCATCGATCACCAAGAGGATTTTGACGAGTTAGTCTTCCCATCGTTGACCGAGTCTCAACACTGTCTTGTATAGCTTCCTCAAGCCCATTTTTGTCTCACATGGGTACATGTGAAAATTATATTGTAAACATTTTGTGAAGTGAAAGACCAAGTGTCAATAATAGAATGTAAATAATCATGTGTAAGTTGAAGAGTCATGAGGGTTGTTGAAGAGTCACAAAGGGGAATGTCAAGGGTAACCCCACCCTTTGCTATATATAGAACCTCATAACTCATTGTACAGGATTTTGGGAGCCAAGCTTCTGATAGGTATAACTTAGAGACTACATCTCTTTGGAGGAGTAGGCGACAGTGACTGTAACGTTCCACTATTGGAGCTAGTGGCTGTCAAGGTTGTATATATGATTGGATCTTTCACTCCTTTAATATAACAGTGCCAACACGTTTCATGCATATATTGTTATTGTATTTTGGTTATCCTGGTTACTCTAACGATGTATGTAGTTATAATTTATGCATGTATGTATGGACTACTTCGTATGTGTTTGTATGAATCATATTGAAGCATGTTGTTGGTTTAACTCATCACTTTTGATTTTTGGCTATCCTTATTCCATCTTGTGATGTATTTCACCTCGTGTGTTCCCTTTCAAGTTACATGCTACTACAAGCTTCTAAAGGGTGCACTCTCCTCCCCTTCCGTCTGTTAAACCCTTTTATGTACCTTCCTTGACTTGCTGCAAGGTCACATCCTTCCTTCCAACAAGGACATCTTACTTACCTCTACATACAACTGCAATCAAGGTGATACCATACTACCCACTGCTGGGACTCCTACTCCAAATGGTCTGAGGTCTAGTTGGAACATCTTACCGGGCAGATCCCCTGACATGTTGGTGGGTCCATCACCATCAACAAGTCCCAAATTTGAAGTTGAATTTCCAAGTACCTAGATTACGCCTCCCTTAAATATAGATTTATAAATCTCTCATAGTATTAAAAAATCATCCAACTACTCCAACAGGTTGTATCATGACCCTTATAATGGTATAACTCCCAATATTCACAAATTTCCAAGATATCTAGAAGGTAATCTATATAAAGATTTATCTACATTACATCATTTACGATGTTTACAGTTTAGAACCCTCAAAACATGATTTTTTTTTTCATTTTCATATTAAACAAAAAAAGATTAACCAAATCCTTAGCCTTGAATATTCTCATGCTGCTAGGATGTGTCTCTAATTAGGTGGTTGAGGATCGCCACTAGTGTCTAACAATGACTTGTTAGTTCCATCTTCTCCAAGAGTTCAGTCATGTTTGTGATAAGGTCCTATTAAGTTCTTTCCCTATTAGTGAGAACCCTCCCAATGAGTATTTTAACATGCCAATACAAGTTAATCATCTATATGTAAGCAGACTCTCGGGCCTTGGTATAATTACCAACATCGAGGATCCAATATTTGGTGTCCCTATCCACATAACAGCTAGGAACAAGTTTGTGAGCATGCCTAACTTGATCTTCAATGTTTGAAATATTCCTTTGGACGATTTTAGGAGATATGCTTCTATATCGCTCCATAGTGGCTCACACATGAGAATAAAAGAGGGAACTAGGCTTGCCTTATAACCTCGTCTTGATGGGCCAACTAGACAATGAAAAAACATGATAGAGGAGGGAGAAAAATATGGGGATCCTTGTGAGGAAGGGATGAGGTGAGAAGATGGAGAAAAATCTAGGGATCCTCCTAGATGCTCCCTACCCCATTATCTCTAAGTCCTCCTTAAAGTTCGCCAATCCCAAAAATTATTAAAATAATATTTGAATAAACAACATAATCAAGAATGCACTCTTTTAATCTTTAATAATTTATATCAAAATTAAATTCTTTTAAATTGTAATAGCAAAATCACCAACAAAAAAACATTAAATTAATATTTGAATAAACAACA
>APFE031473259.1:0-49032 GCA_000404065.3 Pinus taeda
AGAAGAAGAAGAAACAATTACACCATCTGAAGAAGAAGAAGAGGAAGTTGTTGAATGCCACGGGATGTGGGACTTTATACTCCCTAATTCTGATACTGACGCTGAGCAAGAAGCCTTTCCTATCACTACAAGGAGTAAAGCTACTCCCGAACCTGTTCAAGCCAATTCAAAGAAAAGGAGTGCTGGTACTAATACTGCAAAGGAAAAGGTACCCACAAGGAAGCCAGTCGCGACAGTATCTCAGAATCAGCTGTCATCTTCCAATATACCTTTGTCATCTAAGACATTGGTAGTAGCTGATTCAATGGACTATAATATTGTTGATGACATGAAGAAAACTAAGGCAAACATCACCATGTTTGAGCTTAGTAAATTAAAGCATCAACAAAAATTACTTCTCAAAGAACTTAATGCAGTTCCTTCTTCACCTCTTCCCAGCACTAAAGCTGCAAGTGACTCAGGACAACCACCTTCTCGTAGAGTTGAGGCAACTGACAAAATTCTGATTGGAGATAGATCAAATTCCCATACTCCTCCTTTCCTCTTAACATATGAAATTTACAATCGAAATCTACATAACTGCTTAATTGATTCTGGGGCATCATCTAATATAATGTCTGCTTCAGTTTGTTCTAAACTGAATATAGAACCCCATAAATCCTCTATTCACATTGTGCAGTTACATAGAACTAAAGTTCAAGTTTTAGGGGAAATAAACTCTGTTACAATCAGATTATCGGCGGATCCATGAATAGTCCAAAGGATTGATATCCTAGTCGCCGATATACCTGAATTCTATGGGTTGATTTTAAGCAGGGATTGGTCAGAAAAGCTTCATGGGTATATCTCCACCGATTGGTCCCATATGTGGCTCCCCTATAAGGTCAAGCCCAATCAAATAAAGATCGACTGGGAGAAACATATGACCCACACTGTTATAGAATTTGAACAAGAAAATCAACCAATTGCGTTCAACAACAATATCTTAGGAAATTATTCTTCTGAGTCATTTTTCGGCAATTATATTGCCCAGCCATCTCCTTTCTCGGTTAACAATTTCGCATCGCAAATTGAAATTTTTTCGCAGACTGACAGGTCTAAATGTGTTAATGTTACTGAGAATTTTGTAAGTAAGATTGTAGATAATTCTTTATTTTGGTCTTTATATTTTGATGGATCCAAGTCTAGTGAAGGATCAGGAGCAGGATGTATTTTGGTTAGCCCGCAAGGAGAAAAAACAATGTTGTCCTGTAGGTTAGAGTTTGAATGCACCAATAACACAGCTGAATACGAAGCATTAGTCAAAGGACTATATAAAGCAATCGGCCTCAAAGTCCAATACTTGAAGGTCTTTGGAGATTCTGAGATTATTGTTAAACAGGTAAGGAATACAATTAATTGTCTTTCGAACCATCTCAAACATTATCAATCGCTAGTACAAGAGCTCACTTCCCATTTTTCAGCATTCAATATTTCTTCCATTCCCAGGTCTCAAAATTCGGCAGCCGACTTACTAGCCAATGTCGCTTCCAAGCTACTCCCTTCTGAAGACTATAGTCCAGATAGATTTTCAGTAGAATTGCTTTTTAGGCCATCCATTCCTGACAATGTAACTAATTGGAGAGTATTCAACCACGATGAGGACATTTTACAGTTTTTAACCTCCAAAAAATCCTATGATAATCAAATCATTGAGGAAGAAGAGCACGATATTCAAATGCGAGGTAAACCTGAAGAAAACTCAATCCCAAAGCCTGTGGTGAAGCTTGAGGACCTTTACGATATTAAAGAAAGGTTTAAACCTGTGTCCAATACAAAGCTCCAGAGCTCTACCTTAAGGTTTGAATTGATAAACCTTGGCACTTAACAAAATCCTCAAAACATTAATTTAGGATTAGAACTTTCCATGGAGGAAAAGGAAGCATTCATTAGACTGTTACGCAAAAATAAACATGTTTTTGCTTGGAAATATGACGATCTAAAAACATATGATACATCCATTATCCAGCACACTATTCCCATGCTTCCCGAACAGAAACCAGTTCAACAAAAGTTGAGAAAAATACATCCAAACTTAGAGGGTCAAATAAAATCGGAACTCAATAAACTCTTGAAAGCTAAGATTATTTTTCCTGTTCGGCACTCAAACTAGGTCTCCAATATGGTACCAGTCAGGAAGAAAATGGCGGCATAAGGATTTGTATGATTTCAGAAATTAATAAGGCAAGTTTAAAAGATAACTTCCCATACCCTTATGGAGCAGATACTCAATCAGTGCAGGCTCAGAGTTAAGTCCTTTTTGGGTTTTTTTAGGATATAATCAATTTTGTCCATCTGATGACCGACTCAAAACCACATTCAGAACAAAATGGGGAACGTATGCATATCAGAAAATGCCTTTCGGACTTATTAATGCAGGAGCCACTTTTCAAAGAGCAATGGATATCGCTTTCAAAGGGTTAATTAGTAGAACAGTAGTCGTCTACTTAGATGATATTACTGTATTTTCTAAAGAGAGATCCAATCACTTGCATGATTTAAATCAAATCTTTCAACGCTGTAAGAAATATGGTATTTCTCTTAACCCTAAAAAATCCTTTTTCGCTCTTGATCAAGGCAAACTCCTAGGCTTTATTGTTTCTAAAGATGGCATTTATATTGATCCCGACAGGATCAAAGAAATCTATGAAATCCCATTTCCTCACAATAAGAAATCCATGCAGTCATTTTTAGGCCAAATCAATTTTGTCAAGAGATTCGTTCCATACTTTTCTCAAATCATTTTGCCACTTCAAACTATAATTAAGAAAAATTCAGTCTTTAAATGGGGATCGGCAGAAAAGGAAGCATTTGAATTAATCAAACAATCAATAATCAATGCCCCCGCTCTAAATACTCCAAATTTTTCTAATCATTTTACATTGTATACCATCGCATCCGATTTCTCTTATGTTGTAGTACTCACACAGATCAACAATCACAATTTGGAAGCACCCATTTCATTCTATAGTTCAAATCTTCAGGGTGCTGAACTAAAATACTCCGAGGTAGAAAAACAAGCCTTTGTTGTATATAAAGTTGTTAAACATTACAGACCCTTCCTTTTAAAAGCCCATACAAAAGTTATAGTTCCTTTCTCTTCAGTAACGCAACTATTAATCCAAAGAGAATTGGGAGAAAAAAGGGCAAACTGGGTAACAACACTTCAAGAATATGACCCAGAAATCAAGCCAGCAAAGATTGTTAGAGGCCAAGGTTTTTGCAGGTTGTTGGCAGGAGCATCTAACATTCTAGAATCAAGTGATACAGATCAATTTGAAGTGATCAACCAAATAAGTATCGTTGACTCTGAATCACAGTATGTTGATTTAATATTTTATTTGAAAAATGGATATGCACCTCCCAATCTATCCTACAAAAGCAAAAGGGCCATAAGATTGAAAGCAAAAAAATTTACCATTATTGATGATGTGCTTTTTAGGCAAAATTATGATTCAGTTTTATTGAGATGCCTTGAAAAACCTGAAGCACAAAAGGTTTTGCAGGAATTACATGATGGACCAGCAGGAGGCCACTTTGGAGCTGATACAACAGCTCACAAAGTCATCCATGCTGGATACTATTGGCCCACTCTATTTAGAGATGCTCATGAATATGTAAGGAAATGCCGAAATTGCCAAACTTCTAGTGGAAGACAAAGGAAATCAGCCTTCCCTTTGCAACCGGTCAACATTGAACAACCATTTGAGCAATGGGGATTGGACATCATTGGAGAAATTACCCCAAATTATTCCAAACAGCATAAGTATATCCTTACCGCTACCGATTACTTCACCAAGTGGGCTGAAGCGATTCCTTTAAAGACAACAAATTCTGAAGCTATTATTGAATTCATAGACCAATTCATCATTACCAGGTTTGGTGTCCCGAATGATCTTGTTTTTGATAATGCATCTTACTTTTCAGGCAATGCTATGTTTGATTTTGCAATTAAAAGAGGATTTAAACTCAAATACTCTGCTAACTATTATCCTCAGGGCAATGGTTTGGCAGAATCTACAAACAAAAATCTTATTAAAATTATCAAGCGAACTATCGAACAGAATCATAAGAACTGGCACAAATCTTTAATATTTGCATTATGGGCTGACATGATAACGCAAAAAGCTTCTATAGGTTCTTCTCCATTTAAACTTGTGTATGGAAAAGAAGCAGTGCTACCAACAAATCTCATCCTTCCTTCTCTAGCCCTAGTTCAATTTATTGAAGAAAGCCCTTCTTCTTCTTTACAACTTAGACATGACCAAATTCTAAAATTAGAACAAGAAAGAGAAAAAGCCAAAATCATTCATGTGAAACATCAGCAGATCATCAAGTCATCATTTAATTCAATTTCATCTGGTTCCAAACAATTTCAAGTCGGTGATTTAGTCCTGAAATGGGACAAAGCCCATGAAGATAAGGGAAAACACACTAAGTTTCAAAAGATGTGGCTTGGACCATTTCAGATCTGTGAAAAGATAGGCCATTCGACCTTCATATTACAAGATTTATCAGGGCTGAGAGATTCTCTCCATGTTAATGGTCTTATCTTAAAGAAATTCTTCAATTGAGGAGGTAACCCCTTCTCCTTTTAATATCATTTTTGTAGTTTGTAGGAGCATTAGAAAATAAAGTTGTAAGGTATCTTCTATTTGACCTTTGTTGTACTTAAAGAGTTGCTCAAAACAAGTAGTGTGATATTGACTTTTAAATAAATAGAAGTCTTAAACAAAAGGAATGATTTCTAGGAAATTAGATATAATTGCATTCTGAAACTACACTGCAATCTTAGTGAACCCCTCTCAAAGTTTATAAATATTGCAAATCTTTTTAGATTTTCAGATTGGTCCCAAAAAGGTTATCAATATCAAAATAGGAGCTAATCCAATTTCAGCATCTCCAACTCTTACCTTTTCATCCATCTCCTCTTAAGGAGAAAATTGTCTACCCCACTCACCAAAGTTTGTGATTACTCAGAATGGAATTCCAAGAATACTGGATACAAAAGATAAGAGGTCTTATTACAAGCCTGCTTACCATGTTCATAGGGAAATAGTTTAGCCGACATTACCAATACTGCATACCAAAACAGGGTAATGGCTTCAATTGTAAGACAAGGGGTCTCATCACGAGCCAGTTTGTTTGGTTAGATTACTACCAGTGAATGGCATTGTCACTTAGCTGGCCACCAAACCAGGGCAATGGCTTTTTATCTTACAAAATAACAGAAAAGAGAAAAGAAATACAAAATGTGAAAAACATATTTTGAATTCATTCTGTTAATCATGCTCTAAGGTGAATGGGACAATAAACAATGATATGGTTAAAAGGTATCCCTGCCGAAACTATGGACGTTTGCTGGCAGCAGAGGCTCTACCTATGACAAAGGAGTTAATTTTAATAGCTGATTTGGAAAGGTTTTCTATTTTATCAATATCAACCAATAGAGGCCAATTTAAAATCTAGAATGTATATAATTTTCAACAAAAGAGGGAATTAGCAGAGAAAGTTTTATTTTGTTTGGAATGCAACTATACCTAGTTATATTAGAATTTTCCCTTTTGATAAAATTTCTATTTTGAAAAGGTTTAAGTATTTCTATACTTTTCAGAGATAACTGTTTCTTCCAGTGAATCACCAATTGTTGTGCCCTACAACAACCCCCATTTCATATCAATATTATCCCAAAACCATAATATGAAATGGGTCCCTTTTTAATTTTCGATTTAATTGGTATCAATTTAGTTCTATTAAAAAAGGCCCGAAGAGATAAAATAAAACATTACCCAAAAAGCCTTTTCAATAAACCAATTAAAAGCCTTAGCATAAATGATTAATCTTTTGTCATTGCGATAAAGCGATCGCAAGATCGCATATCGCAATGACAAAAGGAACATAACTTGAGGATATATTGGTTTACTCCGATGCGAAATCGCTATCGGATATCGGCAATAAATGAATTAAGCATTAAGCTCCCTCTTGCCCCGATGCGATGCGATATCGCTATCGGTAATCGGCGATCGACTATGCATGCCTTCTTAACCGCCCCACTCGCTACTCCCGACGCGATGCGATATCACTATCGGCGATCGGGAATTCCAAATGGAACCAAAACAATGATTTATATTTTTCCCCGATGCCCGATTGCGATAAAGGCAAAAGCGCAGTTTTCAAAGAAAATCTTAAAAGCGGTTTAATACGATTTATTCGTATTTAAGGCATTATCTTTCGAAAAGCCACTCATCCGCGCTCAACCACCAAAACGCCCAAGGCACGCTTCAAATAAATCATTCGGCCATTAATCGAATTGACTGCTATTAATAAGATTGACAGGCCTTAACGGCCATTTAATGAAACAGCAAGCCTGCGATCTGTTTTAGAGATTTGATTCGAAGCCACCTTAAGTCAATCGTTCGCCATGAATTTATCAATATATATCTCAGTCTATTCGATTTATGTTATTATTTCCTGTATTACGCCCGTCATCGTCTCTGTGCAGAATTCTCCCGCAGAAACAGATTTGAGCAGAATGGGAAAGAAGTCCAAGAAGACCACAATGCCTTCCGCTTCGCCAGCCGCAGGGCAACCTGTTGTTGATCCAGGCAATAAAAAGAAAGGGCTCATATCGGACACTACATGCCTGGGACTTACCAGAGCTACTTGGCAAGGCACATATAATCTGATCGAAGCTGAAGACCCGAGGGTGACAACAATACAAGTTTTTGCCGACAGCACCAGCAAATCCGAGGCTAATCTGAGTGATTTAGCCAACTCTTTTCTTCATCGAATAGCAGCCCGGGAGAAAATCCTCCCATATACAGATGTGGTAAGATGGGCGATTCAAGAAATCCCAATTACCGATAGAACTTTCAGCACCATAGATGGGAGAATTTTCGGTTCTTTTCGAGCCGAGGATCTAAGGCAAATGTATCATTTACCGGAGGCAGAGAAGAAGTATAACACGGCATTCCTGGAGAAATTCCGAGCTGAAAATGAGACTGAGTCCGAACCCATTCGAGGTTGGAGACAAAATCCAGCAAAGGACAAGCACGAATCTTCGGGTAAGTACTCAGTCGATTCTCTATGCTCTCCTTATTGCTATGCTGGGATTATGATGTGCAGACTATGGGGATTACATGATTCCGCCAATTTTACCATAGAAATGGTCCCCTTAATGGAGGCGGCATGTAGTGGCGAAATAATGGATTGGGCGGATATACTATCCGATAAGTTAGCAACTGCAATTCTTAATTTCAGATTCAACTCTCGCGTCACTGAGAGGTTCATTCCCCCATTTTATGATAGTGCCTATGTATTAGATGTTTTGTGTTTTAATTCTGAATTTACTGTGCTCGGATGGAGGTGGACGTCGCAAGACTCCGCACCCGTCCACATATACGATCAAAAGTTGTGGAAGACCAACTACAAACACCATTTGTATCAAATCTGCAACGGTTTCATGTTGCCTATTCATTATTCCATTTTCAATAAGCCTGCCCCTAAGATTTCCTACCAAGCAAGGGTAGATTTATCTTCCATAGGGAGTTGGTTTGGAGAGGAAAATTTCACCTACATCAGAGTTTTTGGCAGTCAAGCCAAGCCCCACGTTCTTCCTCTATACATCCCTGATAAACTACTGGCTAGGGAAATAGCCTATCAGATCAACGCCGATGGGGTTACACAAACTCTGAAGAAAGCAAAGAAGCACGTCTGGCCCTCTTTTCCTTTGCGAATTGGTATCTACACTCTGCATGATCTCAAACATGCAGAGAAAGAAGCTGAGAAAATAAATTCACTGACCCTGGCAACTCTACTGAGCAGGCGATTCGATCCGAACAAAGTCGCCTACAATGCACTCAACCAGGCTAAATTGGCCAAGTTTGAGCATAAAGAGGATAGATTTGAAGACTTGTTCGTATCGGCCGAGTCGCTATATCAAGTTAAATCGCTCGCCATACATGAATATAATGATGAGGGGCTGGTCGAATTTAACAGACTTAGAGAGCAGAGGTTGCAAACTCTGCCTCTAGACCTGTTAGCGACTACTCCAACAACAGAATCAAGCGAGCCTGAGCAGCGACTTGATAAAGAACCTCCTATTACATCAAAACAGCAGGAGGAAGTGCATGAGCAGAGACAAAAAGAAACCCAGGCGAACTTGCAGAGACAGGAAGAGACCTAGGTGAAAACGCAAGAACAGAGCAGTTCAAAAGTTAATGAAGATACACAGATTGATCCAAAATTGCTCCAGGAATGGCAGCAATTTAATTCAATCATCGACAATCTAGAATGCTCTAAAGATGACGAGGTTTCAAAAGAGGGCGACACACAGGAAGCAACATCAAAGCAGGTTTCGGGTGAAACCAACGACCCACCCAAATTAAAGGAAGTGGAAATAATTCCAAAGGACCCATCGGGCGAAATCATTTTGCAGATAGAAGAGATTCCTCCCTTGGATGTCTTCTATAGCCCTAAGCATAAAGCTGTAGTGAAATGACAGAGGAAGAGGAGAAGGACTGATCAACCTTCTTTATTCCCTGAATTAACAGTAACGGGCAACGTGGTATGGAAAGAAGAATTTGACCCCTCCAATGATTTGACAAAGCTATTGCAATACGCTGGAGCTTATTCGGCGGCGACAATAGATAAAGCATCGGAGGTGAGCGGTCTATTAAAGGCAAAAGATCAAGACATCTTTTCGCTACAAGCTCAATTATCGGAAGCGCAGCAGAAAGCAGAGCAGGCAGAACAGCAATTGCTAGTACAGCAACAAAATAACAATCAGCTGACTAAGCAATTGCAGGAAGAAAAACAGAGGATTGACGATAGCGCAATCCAAAAGCAAAAGGAGCTATCGGCAGCGTTGGCGCAACTAAAAACATCAACTGAGGAAATGCTAAAATCCAAAGATGAGCAAATCGCTCAATTGTCAGCTCAACTTGAGCAAACGAAAAAGCTCCCGCAAGTAGATGAGTTTAAAGCAGAGGCATTTCAATTAAACAAAGCATAGATAAATCAAATGAAGCTCTTGTGTCAGCAAATCACCCAGGCAGAACCATTGTGCGACTTAGTGGCATCCATAAGCGAAAAAGTAGAAAAAGCAAGGACCTATTTGGATCAGGCCGAAGAAACATTGACAAATTTTCTGGAATGGCAAGATTCCGATCAGGGCCAGGCAGCTAACCTACCAAGAATTCTGGAATCACACAAAGAAATATTATTCACAGAATGGCAATCTCAGTTAATGAAGGTAGAAAGAGGATTTTAAGATGCAAGGCAACCACTAGTAATTTGGTTGAATTGGTAAATAATACTCTTTACTTGTCTAACATGATTTCTCAATGCACTCTAGGCCAATTAACAGCAACAAAGATGTTGGAGCATTCATGCTACCCAGAGCTGGAGAAAAATGGAAGGTTAATTGCGGGAATCAACAGTTTGACATGGGATGCTTATTGGTTCATTTTAGTGAAGCCGCACAGCCAGAGAGCCGCCCTCAAATGCCTCACAGATGCTATCGGGTATATCATACCCGATATTCAGGATGCCACCTTCGTTGCCCAGCTCAGCTTGTGCCTCAACAGACCACCCGAAGTGGAGCCAATGCTTGTGATAAGCCAGCTCAGGTTTAAAGGCAAACAGCCTGAGTCATGATTCACATCGCCGACTGCCAGATTTCCCCCAAGAAGATAGATAGTATTAATTGATGCCAATTTAGTAGGATTTTGTTTCATAGATTTTTTTTAGCTTAGTAGTATTTATAGACCCTTTCATGCATTTAGAAAGAGTCGTAAAGTTTTGTATATGACTTAAACCCTAAAGTTGCACTGTTGTACTTCAGGGATATTCTTTTATGAAACTGGACCAATCATTCTGATTTTGATAAGGAAAGTTTTTATACAAATGTGCACTACTGTCTTTGTTTGAAAGCATTTCTGCGTTGAAGGAAGAATTTCAAATAACGATTGATATTGGGATTGATTAAGCAGCTCATATGGTACTATTATCTATGTTTGTACTCATTCTTGTTATATGAATTGTCATTTGATCGCTCTTGCTGTTATCACTTATATATATGTGTTTTAACAGCATCCTTTATGCATCCCACTATTGGTTGTCTATAGCATGCTTTTCTTTCAATCATATATGTATCAATGATATAAATGGTAAATGCAGTAATCTTGCGTTAATCGCTTTGTTTAACTATTTAGATGAAGTAATATTTGAATGAATATCTATGTTTATTTTACAGAGTCATCTACATGCCTGTCAATAGACAAGGATTATTAAACGCTGCATTTCAAATGAATAGTTGTTCCCGGGATTAGTATTAGTTTTCGTATTTTTGTTGATAGAATAAGCTATCCCCCTATCATTAGAACAAACAATTCATCACTCATCCACCCCTTTTATTCATTATCGGTAAACTGGTCCCGTTATATCCAGTCAGAGCCACCATCCCAAACGGAAAAGGAGCTGTACTAAGGTCCGGACCGGGTGGTTATCCCCCAATGTTGTTGCAGCGATTTTCGAGGCATCAACACCGCACTAATTTCTTTCTAAACCATTTACAAAGGAAAACATACGCAAATCATACCTTTTTCCGCTTTGGTATGGACTCTACACACTTCCCGAGGATTTCCTTTATCGCAATCGGGACTCGGCTCCTCCACAGGTCATACATTCCTGCCTCATCACCCCTCCGATTTCCATAAGTGACTATGGGAATCATTAATATATATTTTAGCCTCAAAAATGTTCGACAACACAATACATGGAATTGCATTGAAATCCCGCTCTGAACACATATAAGCTGATTTCAAATTCTTCCCAATCGCATCTATAGCTTCATTGGGTCCACACTTTTAGTCCATCGCCTTTCTGTTGTGCCAATCTCCATGCTCTGATCCCTTCGATGTCCAATAGCCAATTATCGGCTATCGGTGCATCGCTTCATCGTAATATCACAAGTCATAGGATTAAAGGGTCGATGCTATAACACATAAACCTCTGATGTGATCATACTCTCAAACCCGATAGGATTTTAAATCCATCATTATAAAACTTCAGGTCTGGTTATATCGCCATATCAGAATTTGGTAGTTTAACATGTCCAGTACTTCTCCGATATGCGATAATGTTTCGCTGCTGCGATCTAATCCTGGCCATCATTCTTAATGATCCAACGGTTGCTGAGTAACCATCCTTTACTTCTCCACTCAACTCTTTTTACTTGGGTTTATATGTGTTTTCTTCAATTTTCCTCTATGGGTCGATTCTTCAAAAGGTTCTGGTCTTTCGCTTCCGTGGCGCACTATCTCTGAGCTTAAGCTCTTTAGTGAATTCTCACTTCGCTCCCTCTATCTAGAGTTTCACTCTGCCTCCTCAATCAGATTCTAAGATCCTTTAATGATTCTTCTGAATCATTCTGCTCTCTCTATGCGCGTTCTATAGAACTTAGTTTGCATTCCTGTTACAGAATCTACGAATTCACAATTTACATGTAATTTCATTCATTAAACACTCTTTTCACATACTAACACAGTCAGGAATAAAACTCTGTATATGTATGTATAAACAAATGAATACATTCGAGACTCTGTGTCTCACACAGGCTTGATCTTCTGCTATCAGTGGCTTCCTTCTTGACTCTGCCCGTAGGCTTACATAAATGCTAGCGAGTTTTGTTCCACTCATCCTGGTTCGACTCCTAAATCTATTGAACCAACTCCTATATGTACTCTATCCTCTATGTCCACTTCTAACTCATTAAATTCCTAACATCTCTCTCTTTTTCCTCGAATCATGAACTACTTTAAGAGTCCTAATTGACCTCTATCTCTTATCATTTATTCACCACTCATGTTCTCCTTTAATTCGAGAGCATTTACAACTTCCTCTCATTATCTAATTAAATCAATTAAAGGCCTAATATTACATTAACTTGAGACTTAGGAAACTAACTTCCTAAAAATACATGACCCCTTATGTCTACTTAATTACAATGATTTTCTCTTGGGTGAATGCTCCTGCATCAGACTCCCAAAGTAGAAAATATTCATGATCTTCTCATCATGTGTCTTCTGGTCTTTGTCTTCCTAGATCCCACACTTTGTGTTGTAATTTCCCAAATGTCTTGTTCCTTTGTTGTTGCTGCACTTCTGCAGTCTTTTGCTCCATCTTCTTCTTCTTGTCAATCAGGTTCAAGTTCTGATTGATCTTTCTTCCTACTGCTACCATTTTCCTCCATTTGGACTCCTCCATCATCAGTTGCCACTTTTCTTCAATCTCTTTCTCCAGTACATCTTTGGACTGGTCCATGTTTTGCTTCATATTTCTGCCTTCTTCTTTTTGTTTCAGGTTGTTGTTGTTGTCCACTAATTCTTTAAACCGTTCCGCTTGCTCCAACTTTTGCTTTGCTTACTATGCTGACTTTTGTTGTGACTCCTATGTTGACTTTGACTACCTCCCTATCATCCTTACCCTCTTTCATGATTGTTTATGTCTGCACTGAATCATGATTGTCCAACATTCTTTCTAGCAATTTAGTATCTTTGTTCCATGGATTGAATTCATCCACGGAATTTTTTTCTCTCATATTTATTTGGTTGCTCATTTGTGCCAAATTTCCTCCAGCATTTGCAACAAAACCTACACTCACAAAACACTTGTTAAAATAAAAAACATAAGACTTTTGTGGCTTATCTTCCTTTAGCAACAATTCAGTTTGTTGCACTGTTTCATTCTCCTTTATCAGCACATCAGTATGATTATTTGAACTCTCAAAAGAATTCATGAGACTATCCATTAATCTCTCTTCCACACCATCTATCCTAATGATGTCTTCCTTCTCTTGTTCACTGTAGTGAACTTCTTCTTCTGCAATCACACTGTCATATTCTGAATTTTCCAGCAATGCAATTTCTTTGTGACACTTCGCAAGTATTTCATCATCATTTATGTTTCCTTCATTTATACACAAATTATTAGTTTGGAAATCATAAGGTTCAACAGTCTCAATTGTTGCTTCACATATCAACTCTTCAGACAGAACTTCATCTCCTTCTTCCACAAGAACTTATTCCTGTGTCACTGTTTCTCTTATTTAAGAGACATTCTCCATCCTCCTTTACTTCAGAGTTTTTATCTTCTGAAAGATACTTCTCCATACTTTTGGAAGCTTCAAAAGATTGCTCTCCCTCTGCAAAACACTCCTTTATTAGTGTTCTTTCTCCCTTTGCTAAGTCTTTTGTATAGACTTCTTCCTTCTTAACATCTTTCAGTAGATTTCCTTCTTCCTCAACAGCTTCCATGGTTATTTCCACTGTGCCTATCATCTTGGTGAATTGATGATCCTTTACTATGTTTTCAGCTAACATAGTCTCTTCATCAAGTTTGCCTTTAATCTCTTGTTGTTTACCTTCTCCAAGAGATATCCTTGTCTCACCATCTGCATTAACATTCTCTTGCATTTGTTTTACATCCATAGACATACTATCAATCTTAAAAACATAAGACCCTATGGTCCTACTTGATGTTTCAGCCATCATATCTCCTTGTTGTTCTAAATCCTTCATATGATTTAGAAATTCTTCGATGGTCTTCTCTTCAATTTCCTCAAGCCCTTTACTTGGTTGCTTGATATCTTTCCCCAATTGTATATGAGACCTATCTATCTCATCTTCTTCCAAAACAGAATTTAGATTATGCTTCTCTTCTTTCTCCTTTATGACAATATCAACAAATTGTCCTTATTTACATGTTTCACCTACAAACATACACAAATTATCAAATTTAAAACCATGTGACCCTTTGGCCTCACTTGAAGTTTCAGTCTTCAAGTCTCCATCTTCACTCTCTCCTAGAATTCCTCCCTGATTTGGTTCACAAATGTACTCTTCCATTTCCATTTCCAACTCAGCTTCTTTGAATTCTTCCCTCAGCCACTTTACTTGCTTTTGTTGTAGCCTTCTCTGTATCCCACACCATTTTACTAGCTTCTTCCTTAATACCCAACCTAGTCTCCGGTTTTCCTCAAGTATCCTCCTTAATGCATCGAGTTGTTCTTTTAACTCTGCAATCTCTTGGTCAATTTCCTCTTGACTTATCCTCTTGCCATTTTCTTTGGCATCCTCTCTTCTTTACCTTTCTTTTGTTGCGGCTTCTCTCTAAACCTCTGCTATGACTATCAGTACTCATCTTCTTCTCCTCTTCCTTCATGAGCTCCTCACTCATATGCAACAAGCCTCTGCAGCAACTAGTCTTCCTTGCTACAATCTTACCTCACTAAGCTCTCCTCACTTAGTCTTTTGGAAAGCACGGGTCCTCTGTATGGAGCCTCCTCTTGAGCAACAACTTTGCTCCTTATAGGCTTCTGCAACCTCTTGAGAACACTTCAACTTTCCTCTCTCTCTCTGTCCAACCCCCTGTTGGATTTTTCAGGTTCACTGCCACTTCTCCTTCAGAGTGTTTCCTTACTTTGTCTTCAAGAACACATCTGGTTCTCCTCTCACAGCTTCTCTTGCTATCACTTGCATATCAATTTATAAACACACCTTCTTAATTTAAAACAAAACATATTACCTCACTTTCAAGATCTCAGCATGATCTTGTTTCACCATTCCACCTATACTTTGAATGGATTTCCTCTGTCTCTTGCATTTGCAAGTTCTGCTAAACATCACCTATGTGTGCTTATTGTCTGTCATATTAGAATTTGATCCTTCCTCTTGTCTACATAAACACCTTAACACAGAATTCTGTTCTCAATTCTTCCAAGAAATGTTTTACACAGAACTCCTTTAATCTGCTCTGATCACAAATCTGCTATGATACCACTAATGACGCAGGGTTACCCCCGCACATACCCACAACATGCATGAATATGCATAAATACATCTATCCTAGGTATTTGACTCACAAAGGAGTCAAATCTTCAACCATACATGGTTAAGGCCCTTTAGCCACAGTTCCTTTTATATCGAAACCAATCACCCCGCTTAAACCTCCTACCGGAACTTTATCAGCCCTCGAGCCTTTAATTAAGACTTTGATTAAAGTATTTCATTAATCCTTCCTATCGAGACCTTTAAACCCTTTGCAACCTTTATACAACCCTTTCATCCACTTATATATAACCTTTCCCTTTTTAAACCTTGGTTCATATATGTTATATCGCCTGAAATGCTCTATCGGTGCTAATTTCCTTCTAAACCATTTACAAAGGAAAACATACGCAAATCATACCTTTCTGCTTTGGTACAGACTCTTCACACTTCCCGAGGATTGCCTTTATCGCAATCAATTCCTGCCTCATCACCCCTCCAATTCCAATAAGCGACTATCGGAATCATTAATATATGTTTTAGCCTTAAAAAGGTTCGACAACACAATACATGGGATTCCATTCAAATCCCGCTCCAAACACATATAAGCGGATTCCAAATTCTTCCCAATCGCATCTATAACTTCATCGGGTCCACACTTTTAGTCCATCGCCTTTCCATTGTGCTGATCTCCATGTTCCAATCCCTCTGATGTCCGATCGCAGATTATCGGCTATCAGCGCATCGCTTCATAGCAATATCGCAAGTCAAAGTATTAAAGGATCGATGCTATTGCATATAAACCTCCGATAAGATCATACTCTCGGACCCGATAGGATTTTAAATCCACCGTTATAAAACTTTAGGTCCAGTTATATCACCATATCAGAATTTGGCAGTTTAACAAGTCTGGTACCTCTCCGATATGCAATAATGTTTCGCCGCTGTGATCTAATCTTGGTCGTCGATCTTAATGATCCAACTGCTATTGAGAAACCATCCTTTACTTCTCTGCTCAACTCTTTTTAGTTGGGTTTTTACTCGTTTTCTTCAATTTTCCTTTGTGCGTCAATTCTTTAAAAGGTTTTGGTCTTCCGCTTCCGCAACGCACTATCTCTGAGCTTAATCTTTTCAGCGAATTCTCACTTCGCTCCCTCTATCCAGAGTTTCACTCTGCCTCTTCAATCAAATTCTAAGATTCTTTTACAATTCTTCTGAATCATTCTACCCTCTCTCTATGCGTTCTATAGAACTCAGTCTGCATTCCTGTTACAGAATCTGCGAATTCACAATTTACATGTAATTTCATTCATTAAACACTCTTTTCACATACTAACACAGTCAAGAATAAAACTCCATATATGTATGTATAAACAAATGACTACATTCGAGACTCTGTGTCTTGTACGGGCCTGATCTTTTGCTATCAATGGCCTCCTTCTTGACTCTACCCGTAGGCTTACATATATGCTAGTGAGTTTTGTTCCACTCATCTTGGTTCGACTCCTAAATCTATTGAACTGACTCCTAGATGTACTCTATCCTCTATGTCCACTTCTAACTCATTAAATTCCTAACATCTCTCTCTTGTTCCTCGAATCATGAACTACTTTAAGAGTCCTAATTGACCTTTATCTCTTGTCATTTATTCACCACTCATGTTCTCCTTTAATTCGAGAACATTTACAACTTCCTCTCATTATCTAATTAAATCACTTAAAGGCCTAATATTACATTAACTTGAGACTTAGGAAAATAACTTCCTAAAAATACATGACCCCCTATGTCTACTTAATTACAATGATTTTCTCTCGGGTGAATGCTCCTGCACCATTTTCCTATGATCCGAAGTTAATAGAGCATTAGTATTTTCCTTTTTGGCATGTATATTTATATGAAGAGTTTGGTATTTTCATTCTCTTCCTACTACTAAAGGCTACTAAGGTTCACCTCCTTTTGCACTGATGTACACACGATCTTCTCATCCACATCCGATGATCTATATGGATATTTCTGTCCACACGTCTATTCCATTTGGACCCCCAATATTGTTTCTTTTAGTTTCCTTAGCTGTAGCACAATTTACTATTTTTGGTACTTTTTCAAGTCTTGAAATTCTGGAGTAGTTTTGAGGTTCTAAACAACTTTTTTTTTTTGAAAATGGGAAAATCCATAATTTGAAACAAGGGTTTATGCTTGAAAGTTGTAGTCCTTGGATAGATTTTTCTAACGAGGTATCGTACGTGTTAAACAAAGATCATATGCCAATGTTACAACCTCGAGAAGTTGACATACCAATTAACCCTAATAGGGCCCACATACTTTTGGCACTTCATCGCCTAAGGTTAGGTTTTTTTATGTTTAGGGTTTTCCATTGTTTATCAATAATAAATAGGCATATGAGCCTCATTGTAACACAGTTCCTAAGGCATGTAGCTGTCATGTCTCTTCTCATAGATAAGCTACCATCGCCCGAGCTAGTTTATTTCCATTCTGCATGTAAACAGTTTCTAGGATTTGTTATTAATGAACTGAAGTTTTGTTTTCAGTGTACCTCTGTATTTCTATTTTAATCTAAGTTTCATTTCATTCTCGCATAAATCAAAATCAGTGGTATCAAAGCGGTCTACTATTTCTCTGTTTTTCCGTGCATGTCCCCAATGAGGTCGGGATATAAGGAGTTGGGAATGGAACTAGTTGAGCCCTTGCAAAAATATCCCCGCTGACATCGATGACCTCCCATAGTGGAAGAAAATAAAGACGAGGGAGCAAGAGATCATATCAATTTTTTACTCAAAGAAGCCCTTGAGCGACAAAGGAATGAGATGATGGACAACTTTGCCTATATCCTTTAGTGAATGCCAACAAGTGATGCATCTTCATCCAACAGTCACTTCGGAGGTGATGTCCCCTTCAAGGTACAATTTAATTTCCATATCCCTATATTCGAAGGTCATATAGATGCATATGTTGTAAATAAATGGTTGAATCTATTGGAAGGTTATTTTTCAGTCCATAATTTCTTTGAGAGGGAAATATAACTTGTGCATTGCTTAAGGCCACCCCCCATGCAAAGGAATGGTGGGAAAATTACTATGGGAAAAAGGCTGAGGAACCCTCTTTATTTACAACCATCTTGGAACTCTTTCTGAGATGTTGTCAAGGAACGATTTTACCCTGTGGGGAGCTATGAAGACAAGTAAATACAATGCACCACACTATGATAACAAAGAGACCAAGATGTGCATAATTTCACAAATATTCTTCATACTCTATAAACAAAGATGGGTATCAAAGACTCTAAGTGACATTCGATGCTCAAGTACTACAATTGTCTGCATAAATACATGCAAGAAGAAATGGAGTTCCTAGACATCTCCTCGCTTGGTGCAACATATCGATATGCTACCAAGATTGAATACAAGTTTAAACAAAAGAAGCGCAACTTTAGATATGAGAATCAAAAGTAGGGAAACATTACCCCCAAACTCTAGAACAAAGGAAAAGACCAAGGTGGAGTGGCCCAAGACAACCCATCGAAGCCATAAGCAAAGAATGGCACTATGAAGACAAAGAAGGACACAAGAAAATGGTGTGAGTTCCACAAGAGCCCCACTCACAACACAAATGAGTGTCGTGCCAAGCAATCATTAGCGATCGAGTTAAAAGCTTCAAAGTCCAAAGCATGTTATTATTCTGAGCCAAAACCCAACAAGGGGAACGATAAGGGGAACTAGATTATTGACGCAAAACCCAGTGTTGTTGTTGCCACCACTAACATCCAGAAGACAGAGCTTGAAGATCCAGGGGAGCGGGAGTGCCTCTTCCACTCACAGATGTGGGTGAAGGGTTCTCCATTGCAGTTTATTGTCAATAGTGGGGGTCAAAAGAATCTCATCTCAGTAGAGGTCGTTAAGCAGTTGGGCTTGCCGACCACATCACACCCATATCCATACACCATCAGATGGCTCCACCAAGGACAAGATCTTTGCATCAGTCAATAGTGTTTCCTTCCCTATAGCATCAAGTGCTTCACGGATGAGGTACTATGTGATGTTGCTCCTCTTGAAGTCTGTGATGTGTTTCTAGGCCAACCACACTTGTGGAACCGTCATGTTGTGTATAAGTCCAGACCTTGAACTATTATTATTACCTTGGGCAGTATGTTATACAAGATACTAGAGGTAGCCTCACCTATCGCCATCTCTTTGATCTCTGCTAAGAAATGCAGTGAGATCATCTCCCAGACCGAGAAATTTGTTTTCTTTCTGATGCACTATCAAAGTAAGGATAATATTGTGGCCACATTTGTGGCCCCCGGGAAGGGTTCCTCCACACAACAGAAGTAGGTATATAAGGCCATGAAAGAATACAGGGATATCTTCTCCTCACCTATAGGGGTATCTTTGCACTTTTCAAGTCAACCACTCGATCGATCAAACTTCTAGAGAACCTCTACCAAATGCGCCAATATATTATTGCTCTATTTTAGAAAATGAATAAATTAAGCAACAGATCCAAGAGTTGTTGTAAAAAGGGGGCATATGACCAGGTTTCTCACCTTGTGGGAGCTCAATTGTACTTGTACAGAAGAAGGGTGGGACCTGGAGACTCTGCGGTGACTATCCAACACTAAACAAAATCATTGTTAGGAATAGGTATCTAATCCCATGGATTGATGACCTTCTTGACCAGCTCAAGGGGGTGAAGTACTTCAATAAGATCGATTTGAACTCTTGCTATCATCGGGTTCAAATCGAACCCACATATGTATGGAAGACTACCTTCAAATCCTAGGAGGGCCCTTTTGAGTGGTTGGTCATGCCTTTCAGGTTGACAAATGCCCCAACAACTTTTATGAGACTTGTGGATGACATCTTGCATCCCTTCACCAACTTGTCCATGGTTATATATTTGGACTACATCATCATATTCAACAATGGTTGGGAAGAGCACTTGCAACACACTCAACAGGTCCTTCAAACCTTGCGACAACACAAACTATGTGCCAACTTGGAGAAATGCACCTTCAGCATGAGCTAGGTCCAATATATGGGTTACATCATTGATGAATAAGGCATGCATGTGGATTCGACTAAGATCTAATTCATTCAGGATTGGCTAGCCTCGATCAATCTAATAGAGCTTCACATTTTTTTGGACCTTGCCAATATTTATCAAAGGTTCATGTTGGGATTCTCTCATATCACTTGGCCTTTGAGTCAAGTTACCAAGGGTATAGCGAAAGCAAATTTTTCCTTGTTCGTGTCCCAACAGAAGGCATTCATTGAGCTGAAGCAATGCCTTTACTCTGAACCAGTACTCACATTACCATATCTCTAACAACCATTTGAAATTGAGACGAACACCTCTGATTATGTTATTAGTGCAGTTCTCACCCAACAAGAGCATCTGGTGCCCTATCACACCGAGACACTTTTCGATACAATTCATAACTCCCCCACCTCGATAAAGAAATGTATTCTATCATGCAGGCTTGTCGACAATAGAAACACTATATTCTAGGGAAGGAGATGGTCATCCACATAGATCATTGACCTCTCCGGTTTATACAAACACAAGGGAAGTTGCATAATGATCACCATCAGAAGTGGTCCACATATCTACAACAATTCTATTTGAACATTAAATATAAGAAGTGAAGCACCAATCATGTTGCAGATTACCTCAGTCGACCCCCGGTTGTCACACTAACCACTGTCCTCAAATCTTTTGGCCACAAAACCTCTGAATGGCCACAACTATACAAAAATGATCCAGAGTTCGCTACCACGTACCATATGCTAATACATGATAAGCAAGTACTAGACTTCCACCTTCAATATGCATTGTTATGCTACCCGGGCCACCTTTATGTTCCTTCAAGTGAGCATGCCAAGCTGATTTGGGAGGCACACTATAGTCGAGTCACACGACACTTTGGTGTGGATAAAATTGTGGCAGTACTGCATAAGTATTTTTAATGGCCAAAACTCTAATAGGATGTTGGAAAATATATCAGATCCTACATTGCTTATGTCATCACCAAGTAAACTTTCAATAAGTAAGGCTTGTACACTCCTTTGTCGACTCCTAGCCAACCCTAGGAATCCATGTCCATGGACTATCTGTTTGGCCTCCCTTCTACCAATCATGGTAATGACTGTGTATTTGTGGTCGTGCATAGATTTTCTTAAGACAACTATATTGGTGGCCTACAAGAAGAGTATCACAACAAAGGACATTGCCAAAATCTTCTTTGAATGAGTGTGGGTAAATTTTGGGATAATAGGTTCCTAAGTACATTTTGGTCGAGTCTTTGGGCATTATTGGAAACCAGGATCAACAAGTCGATGGTATTCCATCACCACACTAATGACTAGGCATAGATCGTCAATTGGATGGTAGTGCATATACTACGAATGTACAACTCCAAGCATCCATGAGCCTGGAATGAGAGTCTTCCTTATATGTAACACAATTATAAAACAACTCTCCAAAGTTGGATTGATTGCAGACCCTGTCAAGTGGTTATGGGATTTCAATCATTGTTTCTGATTGATGTTGTCATGCCTCATGTGACTACACATGCAGAATCTAAACATGTACAGTTCGAGGTTGATAAAGCAACCAAGTTTATTGAATGCATCCAACACATCCAGAAACAGGTTCACCACATATTGGATAAAGCCAATGCTAAGAGCAAACAACAACATGATCAACATCGAGTGCCACATAAGTTTCAGGTGGTCGATAAAGTTTGGTTTCATTTGCAGAAAGAATGCCTTGTCGGAGACCATCAGAAGCTTCGACCACTCCGAAAAAGGGCTTACACCATCACCAAGGCTATGGGAGACAACAAAATCGAGCTCAACATTCCCCCATTCCTTGGCTTGCCCCCAATGTTTAATGTGGACCAACTTTGGTCATACTCCCCACCATTGCTAGGCACTTCAAACATTGCCCAACAACTGACGCCAACAGAGCTCAACCCAAACTACATGGAATATGCCACAACTAATCAGATCATGGAAAAATAGATCAAGAACACTCACTAATAGAGGATGCAACTGTATTGAGTTGTCAAACCTGGCCACCTCTTGTTCCAGGGTAAGTGGCTCACCAACAACCAAGTTTAGTAGAAGTTCCCCCATCTCATGGAGGCCCTCAATGCAATGGGGGTTGTTGCTTCCTAAGGGGAGAGGAATGATCCAGGTGGATATTGGTGGCCACCCACCTATTCCACTTTGAACCTCCAACATTGTTTCTTTTAGTTTGCTTAATTGTAGCACAATTTACTATTTTTGGTAGTTTTTTTGGGTCCTGAACTTCTGGAGCAGTTTTGAGGCCCTAAATGGTGTTTTTTTAGAAAACAAGAAAAAACGCAACCTACTATATGGGTTTGGAGTTGAAAGTTGTAGTCCTCGAAGAGATCTTCCTAATGAGGTATCATTCGCATCAAACGAAGATCATATGCCAAAGTTACGAACCCGAGAAGTTGATGGAGACCCACAAACTTTTGGTGCTTCATCTCCTAGGGCTAGTTTTTTGGTTGTTTAGGGTTTTCCATTATTTCTCAATAATAAATAGAACTGCGAGCCTCATTATAACACAATTTGGAAGGCATGTATTTCTCCAATATATTCTTAGAGATAAGCCACCATCGCCTGAGCTATTTTATTTCCATTATGCATGTAAATTGTTTCTAGTATTTCTTATTAATGCATTGAAGTTCCATTTTTGATGTATCCATGTGTTTCTTTTTTAATCCGTGTTTCATTTTTTTCCTACATAAATCAATATCATCTGAGTTGATTTAAACTTGGTTGCTCAAATCAATGGCCATGAGGTTCTTCTTCTTTGTGTCTTTCTCTTTGTTCTTTGGGTTAAGCTTTGGATGCAGCTTCCGGTACTTCTCCTCTATGTGACCTTCAATGTTACAATGGTTGTAGTTCTTGTTGGGATCTTTGCATTGGTGTGTTGTGGCTACCTTATTTTTATATTTATCCCTTCCCACTTCTTCTTCCCCTCCTTAAAAGTGTCTCGGTGCTCCTGCTTTAATCCACTTGATTTCCCTTTCTTTTGGCCTATGTTCTCCAAGTCTTGTGCTTGTACAAAAGCCTTGTCCACTTATCTGAGCTTGAAAAACATCACTGGCATCCACATATGGATGTGTAGATCCCCCAGATACTTTAGGAGTGCATCTGGATTCTTTGGGACGATACCAACATTATGACCACCTTTCTAAATTCTATGGTGTAATCTTATACAATGTCCCTGGTTCTACCTGAAGTAGTTCCACTGAATCCACTAGTCCTACACGTACCCAATAGGGTAAAATTGTGACATTATGAAGGTTTTAAATTCCTCCCACTTAGTTGTTGGAGAATCTTCCTCCAACCTCAAGGTCTCTATGTGGCTTTCCTGCCATGTTAGGGCGCTGACCTCTAATTTCAACCAAGCAACAAAATCTTTTGTTCTTCCTTTATATGATGAACACTAAAAAACTTCTAATTGTTGTGATCAATGATTTAGATTCATAGCCTCAATCTCACCTTGAAACAACTTGATGTCAACTTTCATTTCCATTCTAAACAAGGACTATGAATGGTTCACAACACTTGAATTGGGTTCATCTCTTTTAGGTTCTTTCTTCAGTTCCTTTGTTTCTTCCCAATCTCCCTCTCTGCCCTCTAATCTAGTTTATTTCTCCTTAGATTTATGAATATGTAAATGACAGTTTATTGTGTGTGCATGCAAGTTATAATTATGTAGAAAAAGAAGAAGAACAAAATAAAACTCACAAACCACAAATTAAAAAATGATATAACCTGGGAAATCCTTTCAGGAGAAAACCCTATTGGAAGATGAGGTCACTTTACTCTCTTTCTCTTAATGGAAAATTCATGCAAGTACAAAGAAGTGAGGTATGTGTTTTGTGGGATACTATAATTCATGAATCCTCTCTTTTTTCTCTCTCCCTGTCTTCTATTGGCTACTGTACTTATTTATGGAACACAATGCCTTTAAATAGAATGAAACCCCTTTTCCTCCTACTGGCTCGATTATAAAACAACTCAATAAGCTACTAGTGGTTAGGTTTGACTCCCTCAACTCTTAACTAGAGTTATAATATGAACTCTTTTAGAGTCTTCTTCATCATGATCACATCACTAGCCCCTTGCGCATGAATAATGGGGGCTAACATGGCATCGTCTCTAATTATGATGGTCAAAACAGGAAGGTCATCTTCCAAGTTGCATAAATTTTTCATATGAACTCTGCTTCAGGCAATTCTTGTGTTGTTGGAAAGGTATGTGTGTACAATAGCACAAAATGGTGTGATGCTTGAGTAATAATTTTTTACCCACGAAAAACATTGTTTAATGCCTCCAGTTTCTTCTAGAAGGTTTCATACCTCAATTTTCCAAACCAGATCTCACCAGTAAAAATGGTCTTGTAAGTTGATTCCTCTACCTTTTCCACTTTGAAAGCATTGAGATGGATGAAAAATAATATAAAAATCCAGTCCGGATCAAAGGTACCAATATTTGACTTAACATTACATACTCACTAGATTACTTGTTTGAATGTTTAGAAGAGAAGATATGATTGTTTCCATTCTCCCTTAGTTCTTGGATCGTGATGGGAAGGAGGGAAATGAATGTTCATATACAATTGAAAGGGATCCAATGGGCACACACCTTCACACACATTCGCTTGTAAAAGATCCAAATAAATCTTTTTCTTTCATCTTAGCACATGTAGGGTAAAATTAATTTTTGACTTTTGACAAAATTCAAGGTAACAATTGTTAATAACTTAACCCTATTACGTGGATGCCTAATATATAGTCACAATGTCTTTATGGGTATCTATTGAAATGGATTTCTGAGAAGGTCCCTCAGAATACATAATCCCTAGAGTATGGACTCTACATGCATTTGTTCTTGTAAAATAAATCTAAAAAAAATAATGTATTTTTCACTTCTATCGTTTTTATTTACATTTCAATAGTAAATTAAGCCAATAGGTGTGTCTATTTTGAAATAGGGCTTCCAAAAATTTAATTTAATTATCAATAATTATTAGGTGGATGGTAGAGATTTAACCTCCATAAAATATTTTTAGTAGTAGTTAAGATAAAGGGTCGAGATTTATCTCAAATATAGTTATGCACTTTTTGCTTTTCAATTTAATTAAGAAAAATGCCATGTTCATAAGTGTCATTGAACTCTTACTGCTTATTGTTGCTTTTCTATGTTGTTTTCAAAGAAGGATTCCAAATTTTTAATTCAATTATCATAAATTATTAGGTGGATGGTGTTGTCACCCTCTGCATTATTTGTTTTTTGCTGCCAAAATGGTGCAAAAGGGGAGGAAAGCTTGCAGCCATCTTTCAAGCCGAAAAAGTAGTCAATATTTAATCATACCTCCTCCAATGGATGATGCTTGGAACTATCTTTCCAATAGTATATGGAAATCCTTAAATGGACCCCAGACTAAAAAGTTATATCATATCAAAGTTTCCCTTGAAAACCGGAAGCCATGGATAAAATGCCTTAAGGGAAAATCTCGCAATCAAAGAACGGAAGTCCTGAGGTGCAATGTAGGATACAACAAGAGAAAATCGCCGATCTATGATTGGCGATCACCAATATAGGAGATCAAAGGTTCAAGGCATAGTGAATAGTGCATATCGGAGGTTCCAGTGATCCCGCATATCGGTGATCGCAAATGTTGGAGGGCCAACAATGGAGCAAGGAGTATCGGTGATAACTGATCGTCGATATCGCAAATTGGAGATTGGAGGTCCCGACGATATGTTAATTAACCACTACAAAGAAATTGTGGGGAAAAAAGGTTGACAGAGTAAAACACGGGGAGTTGCCTCGAAAAGTGTGACAAAGGAAATCAACACAAAACAAGTGGTAGGCGAGCCTTTTCTCTCTCCTCTAGGAGGCCATGTGGAGGAATATTATTTGATTCAATAAAGCCACATGGTTGTGGATGTCACCTTGACATGGCAATACAAAGGGCACGTGGCATGTTGATCCGACATTTTCAGAGTCCTATGGGGGCATATCCAAGTGACATGTGTCACCCCTCAAGAAGCGACACATGGCAGTGATGACATCACCAATCGACAATCAACGATTGGGGGTAGAAGCACAATGTGCATCAAAAGGAATTCATTGATAACAAACCTCCGACTGAGGGGGCTCCGATACAGGGGTTGGCCCATAGTCACATAAAGGGCCAAAGAACTAGGGGTTAAGCATGGAGGGTGATTGGCGATCACAAGTTATGGAGGTCACATCAGTTGCACTACTCGGAAATCGTCGATGTGCCGATTGTGATACTCCAATTGGGCCCAATCGATGATCGACAATATTGCAAATGTTGTCTAGTGTAAGGGTTAAGGATTTCACCGATATGCGGGATTTTGTTTAACGAAGTAAGGAGTTCGTTCAAAGGTTTCAGTGCTCGAGGACTAAGCGCCCAATCATAGCCCCTAGTCATATGACGAAAAATGGGAAGGACTCAAAGCACAAGGGGCCTAAAGGGGATCAAGATTCATTGTTTCACAATGATTTTTAGTGTTAAGTGCTAATCTTCAAAATTACACTACAGTTGTTCGAAAAGGCAGGGATGGCATCAATAGCATTATATAGGGAGTCTTAAGGGATAGTTGAGTTGTTGGCAGTGTGAGGAATGTGTCATGGTCATTATGTGGGATCTCTCTCGGGTCTCATCTGTGAAGGATTAAAGCTTTATCTAGACCGATGGCGAGAGGGAAACAACCATGCATGATGCGGCATAAACATGGCAAGGAGATATCTTCATACCTCATCATTTAGTTTCCAAGTTTTGTTATTCATTTAGTTCGCAAGTCTATCATTTTGTTTATTTGTAACCAACAACATCATTCTGTTTTAATAATTGAAGGCATTAGAGCCTGCACGCTGACACAGTTGGTCATTCAGACAGTTGGATGCTCAGGCTAAGATATTTTTGTAATGGATTTTCAATCTCTCCCTCTCCTTATAAAAGGGAGAAAGAAATACTTAGAAAAGGTTCACAATTTTGGGAAATATTGCCTTTCTACGAGACCTTTCCTGTTTTCATAAAGGCCTTCTTGAAGCTTGTTTTATTATGGTTTTCATGAAGAGATTAATACAAAGTTTATCGTGATTCCAACTGATTTGGATTGCAGTATGTTCTTCTCTCTCCATTTTTCGTATATGTTTTTAATTCTTCACAGATTACATGTCATAGTATCAGCTAGTTTTGTTTCCTTTAGATACAAATTCATTTAAATTAGAAATACTAGTGGATAATGTTTGTTTCAAGGTGGAAATCAAGCCTTTAAAAGGAACTCCATGCATCTTAGCAGTTCATAGCATCCCCTCTCTCCTGTTTCTCTATGAGTCTTGATATATAGGATTCTTATGCCTTAATCCCTATATGATGGATTCCTCCTCTTTTATCTACCTCCATTTACATATGTTTCAACAACTAAATCACTACAAGCTCTAGACCTTATTTGGCCACCTTAAATCAAATTTTATTTCCTAAGTAATCTTGTATACGAATTGCATTCCATTTGGTATCTTTATGAATGGTTTTGGATCAAATTCATTTGTATTTGTGTGACATAATTGAAGTGTTGCAAGCCTCTACTCTGAAATCTGTCAAGCACTCTTTTAAGATCTCCTAGGCATTGGTCTATGATCAACTTAGAGGTTGTCTATAGGGAGCTTTCCATATCCCCTGGAAGCACTTGTGTTGCTAGTGCTAGAAAAAGCTATAATAGATCGTAGAGATTTAACCCCCATGTAATATTTTTTGTAGTAGCCAAGATAAAGGGTCGATATTTATATAATCAAAATAAGAATTTATGGAGAATCGATAAATTTAAGAGATCGACTTCCAATATTACACTAGATACAACTATTTCATAAATGCCACAAACAGGCTAGTTACAACATGTCTTTGGAGACTTGAACCCACACAGTTGGGAAAACGAATTGTTTACCAAACCACATGAGTTAAGATCCTTTGACAATAATAATAAAAAATTAAAATGAATTTACAATTTAATTAATTTTTATGGTTTTCTTAAATCTTGTTAATGTGAGCCCACAAGGTAGCTCAATTGGTGATCGTTATGTTATGAAGTATTATGTAAACCATGAGATTCAAGTTTCAAATTCCTGAATCAAAGAACCAATTTTCTTTTGTATTGGCAATGAAATATGTATCATGAGGTAAGTATCTTGATATCCATTGGCTTTTACCAACCATTTAATTTATATACTCGCTCTAGTAAAGTAATATTTGAGAATTTAAAAAATTACTCAACAAATAACAATGCCATAACAATAACTTGTTTGACTTGAGTTGTGGCCTTTTTCATATGTGTCTTGTTTAATCCCCCTCTACATATGGAACTTAGAGAAGCATGTTGGCCACTATAAACTAATGACGATATTAACTATGTGCATAGTCATGCCAACCTACCTTTGATTTGGCATGGACTATATTCAAACATGTGACACCCTGCTCCCACATCTACCCAAGTAACCGACCAACTGAGGTAAACATGTGACAAGAGGCTACTATGGTTGTATTTGACCACCTATGTGACCTTAAGGAAATGGAATCGACGAAAACATAACACACAAACCTTCCACATAAGCTACATGACGCCTGAGAACCATGCCAACACTTCAGGCAACTTGCCCCTCGGTCCCACTGAAATTTTGATCAACTTAACCCATAATCGCTCTCATGCTTTAGGCATGAAAATGTCCAAGGACCTCTAGTCGCTCTCACATGCTTGCCTGCCAGCATCCAGAGACTCTTTTTGTCAGTGTCGTGCCAACGTCCCTAGGATTTGGCCACTTTTTTAGGTCATGATCCCAAGTCACTGCCTAGAATGGAATGATAACTTAAGTGCAATAATATAACAGGGAAACAATGAAGTAGAATCAATTAGATAAACAAGCCCTTAACCAGACCCCTACTAGCCATGACAGACATTTCATCAAACATATCGTCGACATGTAATATATAGGTGCAAGCAACAGAATTAAACATAGGGATATCGTACTTATATGAGAATCGCTAAGGACCATTGTTCCCTCATGTCATTTGTTGCATTATCATCTATTAGGTCATAGATACATTATCCATTCATTTACAAGTAAAAACATGTTGACAACCATACATAGATACTCTCATAAAACATACATAGAACCAACATAGTAATAACATAAATACCATAAATATATCAACCATAATATCCACACATAAACCAATACATTTGCACATGAAAACAAAGAGAGTGAATTGCTCATTAATGAATGCAAAAACCAACCAAAGATGGCACTACCACGTTCCACCCGAACATAGATTGGCTGAGCCAAGTATTTCTTCAGCCAATCACCCTTGTGCCATATTCCAAGCATGAATGTGGGACTCATAGAGCACACCAAAAAGAACCAAACAAGCATGGATTCCACCGAAGTTCTTCATCTACACCATGAGGAATTTGAGTGTCTCCTAGATCTCTCAGGCTTTACCATAATCCACAGTCTGATCCAGGGATCACTAGTCCCTACACTGAGATCCACTCTCTAGGCTTTACCATACATCCCATCCTGGGACTACCATGCTAGGTGTTTGTCATTTTGGAGATCCACCCTACTCAACTTAGAATCAATCCAGCTCAACCAAAGTATGTATGAGAACCCATCTCATCAAGGCTATCCAGAAATTGCAAGGCTAGGTAATCCATTGTCAATCCCAGCCATCCTCCATGCCAATGATATATCACAACCAACAAACCACATGTATATGCCATGCATGCCAAAACTAGTGAGGAAAACATACATGCAACTCGGTACTTGCAAGAAAATCATGATGTAGCTACTAATCTCGATGCTTTATTGTGCTTTCCTGCTCTTCCTTTGCCTTCTTGCTCCAAGAATCCAAGTATGCCACACCCTCCAAGAGTGCTCCAAGAAAACTCCAAGTCTCTAAGAGTACGAGAGAGAGAGAAAGAATAATGAGAGAGCTCCAACATTGAACTGACAAAAGGTTACCAACTGATCCTCAAAAACCTTTTTATGAACGAGGCCTCTATTTTCTTCATTTTCCATTATTTTCCTTCATTCTCCTCCTCACATGAAACTTGTGACCTTTCACCTCCTTTTTCTCCTAATTTCCATTATTTCGATAAACAAATGTGCCAAAAAAATCTATTTTGCCTCTCCAATGCCTTAACCATTGCCTTTGCTAATTTCCTTAGCCATAAACAACCAAATGAAAACCCCCTAGGATGTCTTTCCCAACATTCAACTTAAAATAAGTGTCCCATCAACCGTGGTTATTATTTTTAACTTTTATTACATGGAATTTTGACCAGGGTTTTTACAAAACATATGTGTGGAAGATGGATCAACAACGAGAGTTGGTCATGGATTCAGAAGAATCCTTATGAGTCACTATAGATTTAAAGGTCAATGATGATCATGTAGGTGGATTTTCCCTCTATGTGGGGTTAGTTCTAGTGTTTTGTATAGTTTCGATAGAGTTATTATTCTTTCTTGTTAAATACAAGTTGGAAATATGATTGGAATTACTGGATAGGAAAATGATCCAACTATTCCTGTGAATAAAGGAAAGGAATTATAAGGTATTCTAGGGATGGTCATATGGTTTGTGTCAATTGCTAGAGTTACATATCAAATCAATTGTAGAAACACTATCCATACATAAAAAAAATTGGAAGAAGTTTCAATAAACTTGAAGATGTTGCAACGTCATTAATTCCCATTACATTTGATCATTTCAATTTGTAAGGTGGAACACATAGTAATACTCCAATGAGTAACTCCATACTGCAAGAGTTAATCAACATTAACTATCACCCACATGAAGGAATAATATAGAAAATTTAAAATGACATGTATGTCCTAACTCTAACATTCTTAAGACATAATTAAATTAATGACATTTTCTAAAACTAATAAAGGAGTAGTCTAACGATGGCATGTGAGTTTTAACCCATTCAAGGAAGTCCCACATCGCAAAATTTTCTAGGTTAAATTGTTGGGTTTGCCTTTGGAACTTTGGTCCATGCTGATGATTATGGCCATTTCCAATTCCATCAACAATTTTTTCTTTTGGGAGGAGCGGAGTTTCAGTCAAATGGATAACACAATGGTCTGGGTGTTGGTGGATGTTGATTTTAATGGTGGTTTGGTGACCAAGCTAGACCTTTTTTGTGGCCCTTTTTCCTTCAGATAGATCGTTGATTATTAGGGGTTTCCTTTTATATGCATGGGGTGTCATATGATCGAACACTTGATCCCAACATGTCCTTTGAGGTTTGCGGTTGGTTGACATCCTCATGGTGTTTATGGTCCAAGTAATTCTTCAATTGCTCCTGTTGAGCTTAAAGATGTTCCTAATTCACATGTTTCTGATGCACAAAAGGTTAACAATGTTAAAGTACATGATATACATAATATGGGAAATGTATTTTCATGTGTAAACCATATGACTCATGCTAGTAGTTTGGGGAATTTTGTTTCATTTCCTCTCGCAAGTATCCATCACGTGGATTTAGGAGGGGGGGCTGTATTATATAGTCCTGTTATAATCATTGCACAATATGTGAAAGTTAGGAATGTTAGATCTCATGACGCACGTAACTCTCAGTCATCTCCTCTCTGATTCAAGTCCTTCCTGGGGACTCAATCATCCCCCATGTCAGTAGATACTCAAATGGATGAAGTTTCCCGTATGGATTCAATTCGGTTGGAACCCTCGACTATAAAGAAGTATTTCTTCCAAGCAAAGGATGATTTTGTAGTTGGCACTATTGCTAATGTGTTGTCTTTGATGGCAACCTAATTGATAAAGATGTCAACATTGTGACAAAATGATGGTTATGCATATTGATGCAAATGCTACAGATGACATGGACAAAGGAATATTAGTTTAGAAACAGATGAATGTTAAATATGAAGTTTGGGAAAGTATATGTGGATCCTATGCAGAAGGGTCGCGTACATATGCAAATCCTATGAGAGAAAGCCGTGTACAAAATTTGCACCATGGTAATTTGAATACAAGAGGTCTTTACCATGGTATTGGCCCATACTAATGGAAGCGACAACGGTTATTTGATCCCATCAAAGAATACTAACGACATTACCAAGGGATTTACCTAAGGTATTGATTAAGGAAAAGGCTATCTAAGGAGATGTTGATCAAGGTGTTAAGTGTGCAAGTAATGTGCTATACATGTATGCTCTGATTTGGAACAGATGTGCACTAAGGAGCAAGGAGAAAACTCAAATATGGAAGATTTGAAAGTATGTTGAAGTATTTGCTTGATTGATTTACTTGTTTCAAATGTCGAAGTAGCCAATATTGATGCAACAATGGTACTGTGATCTAAATGATTTATTCAAAAGTCTGTAATTCTGACAGTAAGGGTTGCAGAGAGTATTGTAGCAAAATTTTCAGATTTGTACATAGGTATGTTTGGGAATAGTTGCGTACATACACGAATCCATCTTTGCAAGGTCACGTATAAATTCTGCGAATTTATATTTTATGTTGAGATTTTTACGCATGTGTTATGCATGGTAGTCGCGTGCATGCGCTAACATGTTTTGTGGAAGTCACGTATATATACTAGGGTTTTACAACATGACTTGTTGATGACATTGATTAGTTATGTTCTATTTGTTGTCATTTGTCGATGCTGTCTCTATCATGATAATCTATGTTTGACAATATTGATTGAGTTAAGTTGGTTATGGAATGGAATGTTGATTAGTGATGATGCTACAATGTGGTGATCTGTAATTGATTTAACACATGATTTAGTGGTTGTTTTAGTAATGCAGTGATTCAGATTCAGTTGTCAGTGATTTGAGATTTGTCCACATGTATTATATAGAGGAAGCACTTGTATACATGGGTATGCTTTAGAAAAATAGTGTATACAATTTGAAGTTAATTTTGGTCAAGGTTTGCAAGGCTGTTGGTAGATGACAATTTATGAGTTCTATGTCTTTGCTATATATGTTATGGTTTTGTTTTGGTTGCAATAGTTTGATGAGATTCAATGATTGGTTTGTTGATGTTAATGTTGGTTCAGTGATTGACTTGATTCAATATTTGGTTTCAAAATTGTTACTTGGTATTGGGCTTAATGATGGAAGTGGGTCCATTTTGAAAATATGACGAAAGGTGGCCTACAAGTTTTGATGTTTTGATTCAGGTGGATCTAGTCTGAAATATTATGAAACGTGGCCCACAGAGGTGTTGAGGGTTGGAGCCTTTAGTGAGGGATTCAAAGCTCCCTTCCAGTTGTAGATGTTAAATTTGTTCAGGGGGTAGGATATCCCTTTCGTTAGGAGTTGGAAAACGAGATTAGGGGGTTGGAGCTCCCTTCCAGTGGGTGATGGAGAACAAGAGAAGGTTGTATCCTTCTACAGGTGGGTGCCTATGTGTTGGTAAGGGTGTGGGCCAGTACAAGATTGTAACAAGTTTTCTTTATAATAAAAGAAGAAGATAGAGACAACAACAATAATGGGTTTTTCCCACATTGGGTTTCCACCTAAAATCATGGTGTTCTCATGTGTTTTTGTGTTGCTTATGTCTGATGGTTTATTCCGCTCTTTACTCTATAATATATGTCTGATTAAATTAATAATGCATTGATTAAAGATAAAGATCTGATGGAACTTACGAAGAATTAAGTTAACTGATATGAGTTGTTTTCTTTCACTAAAGTCGCACATACATTGATTGTTTAAATGACAATAGCGTATAGAAATCAAAATATGAAATGAAAAAGTTAAAGTGGTTTTAAAATACTGATTCAACCCCCCTAGTATTTTTTCCAACATTTGTTAGTCCCAATTTGAGAATGAATGTGACTCCTAGAAAAAAAGGGCACCAGATTTAAAAAGGCATCTACATGCTCATAAATTTCTCAAGCTTTAAAACCATCGATTATGGAGGTGGAGGCATGAACACTTCCACACATTGATCCTAATTATATTTCTAGAGAAATCATGGTATTAGATTTCTCCGAGCCATGAGTCCTTAGAGGGATTTCACTCGTTTCACCTAATCCTTCATGACCATTGTGTCCCTCAATATTAGGGGGCTAGGAGTGGCCCCAAAACAACATTCCCTTAGAAGTATTATTATGATGCAAAGATCGTTAGTTGTTCAAGAGACTATGATTTCTTGGGAAAAGCTTGGGAAATTTTGCTTAAAATTTTCCCAAAGTGGTTGGTATGTGCAACCGATGCTTCTAGTCTTTCTAGGGGGATGGTGGCCATGAGGGATCCCATAAAATTTAATTTGTGGTATTTTCATTCATTTGCAGGGATTATTTTGACTTGTTTTGCAAGGGGGACCTCCACTCGTCTTCATATTACCAACATCTACACCCCATATCCAAGTCAAAAGCCATTTTCGTAGCATATTGGTCAATGCAAATTGTTGGACTTGAGTTCACTTATATTGGTGGGTGACTTTAACATGACGTTGGGGTCTAATGAGATCTGGGGGGATAGAGTTAAGTTTGATTCTATGGGATCCTTTTTCAAAGGACTCTTCAATAATTATTTGTTGAAAAACATTGTTCCATGTCTGATAGGCCCTATGTGGCATAATGGATGTTTTGGGTCTGATGAGATTTATAAGAGACTAGACAGATTCTTTGTCCATGTAGAATTGGATGGCACCTTGAAAGGATTGATGTCTTGGGTCATTTCGCAAACATATCAGACCATGAATCGATCATCTTGTCTTGGGAGGGCGTCACTAATCATCAGGCTCATCCATTTTAGTTCAACCATTCATGGTTGCATCTTAAAGAATTTGATGATTTGGTTCAAACATGTTGGAACATGTCCTTGAATATATCAGTTCGAAGCAATATGGATGCAATTAGTTCCAAACTCAACTCATTAAAAATTAAGGTTTGAAAATGGGAAATGAAAAAAGAAGAAGGATTTATTCCAGGAATTGATTGATATAGATTGTGCTATGATGTCTTTAAATGACTCGAATGACCTGTTATATTTCTTTGAGATTTATAAGTATAAATTGTTGGAGTTAGAATTAAGAAAGCGACAGATCCTCAAGATGCAAGAGGAGGAGTGGAGACCGAAGAACATGACTCTTTGGGATGTTGAAGGTGACACAAATACCAGATTCTTTCATAGTCATGCATCCAAATGGATGAAGGATAATGCCATGTGGGGCATCAGGGATGAAGCAAGAAAATATATTACTTCTCAAGAAAATATTGAACATGCGGCGATGGTGTTTTTTAACAAGTAGTTTGGGGAGAGAAGGAAAAACTTTACAAAGCAGATGGAGTTCATTCAACACATTCCTCGTATGTTTCAACCTGAGGACGATGAACGTTTGGGGAGGCTGATCACAAAAGAAGAATTGATAGAGGTCCTGAAGGCATGTGCCAAGGAAAAAATCCCTGGCCCAGATTGATGATCATTGGGAATTTTTATACATTTCCTGGATTTGATGGTTGTCGATTTGTTGGAAGTAGCAGAGGAATCAAGGACACTCTATAAGATTTATGGAGCTATTAATAAAACATTTTTTACTCTTATTCCAAAGATTCAAAAGCCTTTTTCTTTTGTGAACTACGTGCCCATATCATTGTGTAACTTGGTATATAAAATGATTTCCAAAATTATTGCTAATAGATTCAAATTATCTTTGTCGAAGCACATATCTCCAAGAAATTTGGATTTCTTGATCAAAGATAGATTCACAATATTGTAGCTATTACATAAGAATGTTTACATTTCATAAAGTCTCTAAAGATGGACGCATGTCTTATGAAGATTGATTTGGTGAAAGCATACGATAGTGTAGATTGGGAATTTTTAAGATTGATTCTCCATAAGATCGAGCTTAGGGTTTAGGTTATAGAGTGGATTATGGCATGTGTTACCTCGACAAAGTTTGTTGTTATTACTAATGGTCTCCCTTCTGCTCATTTTAAGGTGTCGATGGATCTCTGTTAGGGTTGTGCATTGTCTCCTCTTTTATTCTTGCTCGATATTGATGGATTAAGTAGGGGGATTGGTGATACCCGCTCTAAGGGTTTCATTAAGGGCTATAGGTTATCACAACATACGACCATTTCACATTTGATGTTTGTGGACGATGTACTCTTCAATGGAGACATATTTGCTATATAATGACACAACTTTTATAAGGTTCTTCCCTCTTTCAAGGAGGCTTCAGGTCTATTCATTAATAGGGAAAAATCAACAATGTTAACAACTTCCAATAATGAGGTTGTGATCAATGAGATCTGTCATATATTTGAGGTAAAGAATATTAATTTGGATGATGGTTTCCGATATCTCAAATTTATGTTGAAACCTAACAATTATGGGATACATGATTGGGAATGACTGATCAGAAAGTTTGAAAAAAAGTTGTCTCTATGGACGAACAAATGGCTCTTGTTGGGTGAGAGATTGATTTTAATTAAGTCAGTATTACATAATATCTCAGTTTATTGGATGTTTATCTATATGTTTCCTAAGGAAATTGTTTATAGAATAGATGCTATTAATGCTAAGTTTCTTTGGGCTGGGCCTGGTCAAATGAGGAAGATTCACCTCGTATGCCTCTTTGTGATCGCACGCAAGGTGGAGGTATGCATATGGGGTATTATGGACACTAAAGGTTTTAGTAGGGAATTATTGATTAAGAATCTTTGTAGAGCATTAAATGACAGTGGACTATGACAACAAATCATTAGTGAGAAATATTTAAAAACAAAAATACAGAATTATGGATCAAAGAGGGACCACAAAAAAATAAGTGTGCATCATATTTGGTGGAGCATGATGAAGGCCAAGCATTGAATACTTGGGAGCCTAAGATGGGAGGTCGGTTCAGGTACAAAGAATGAGAGTGGATTGGATGCGATGAAAGGTTTTGTTGGTAATCATTCTCTTTCAACCCCTCTCCTTCGACATCTACATGATTGTGGCTCGTTCTTTCTCAATCATATATATGTTTTCCAAAATTCATTTCCTATTTTACCCTCATGGCTCAATGCTAGTGAGATTGGTATTATAGGACCCTTAGCGACAAAATGGGAAAACTACATTTTACAATTAAGTATAGCTAACATTCCTCTTTCGGTGCATAGGGATCAGTTGTCATGGGATGGATACATTATTAAGGGACATATTTTGGTGAAAGAGGTATACAACACAATCTCTTTGGTTTATAGCACATTGGACAACATGTTATGGTTTTATAAATCATGGAAATGGGATATTCCACAAAAACTTAAATGTTTCTGCTAGTTGGTCATTCATAATAAAATTTTCACTTGGGAGAATCTTCTAAAGCGAAGTTTTGTGGGACTGAGAAGATGTATTCTATACTTGAACGACTTTGAGGACGTGGATAGTTTATTCCTCACTTGTCCCTTTGCAACCTTGGTGTGGGTTGGGGTCATTCAATTACTCAATATTGATGTGGTTTGGGTTAAGAGCTCGATTGAGGAGTGTCTCTCACACTAGTTTGGCACATGCAAGGATTCTTGTACTTTGTCATTTTATATTTTCTGGGGCATTTGGATTTTCATAAGTCCATAATCTTTGAACAAAAAGTGTCAGATGTGAGAGGTACAGTTGTTAAGGTCATTTCATATTTTGAGGAGATTGACCCTAGAGAGAAGCCATAGGTTATGAGATCGTTCCAAGACAAGGAGGTATGACATAACTTCCCTGTTGGGGTTTTTGATGGGGCTTCCACTCAAAGAAAATGTGGATGTGGTGCATTTATAGTGTTATGGCCTGATAGATATTATCACTTTTCGTGGGTCGATACCAATAGTCAAGCTAAACTTATTGCCTTGTGGGGAGTTCTTATTTGTGCCAGATGGCTGGGTATTGAAGAGCTTAATGTATTTGGTGGTTCTAAAGAAATCACTGATTAGGCTCTGGGGCTATCACTATTCGATTCACCTTCTCTCACAAATTGGATGAGTCACATTAGAACCTTAGAGAAGACCTTCCAAAAAATTTCATTCACTCATATTTACAGAGAACGTAACAGGGTTGCAGATTTTCTATCAAAAGGAGTTAAGGAAGCACTAGGTGTGATCAAATTTTTGGCTTTTGTCTGTGGCACTCTGGAAAATTCAGGGAGTATCAACATCGTATAAAACAATGTGTGTGTCCTCTGGAACTCTAATGTCACATGTTTTGTATTTTTGTTGGTCCAAAGAACAGATCTTATATGTCACTGATAGATAGTACGATATATTTATGTTATGGAATGAATGTAATGTGTATAGACTATAACATATATTAGATAGCTTTCAATAGATAAGAGGGTATAGTAAGTTGATTCGATGAGAGAATACTATTGTGATTTTTTGTAACTGAAGACGATGTAGAAGGACTTGTGACATAATCATGATCATGTAACTACTTTTATTAATAAAAGTATGTGGTTTTTTCTTAAAATATAAATAAATAAAAAAACAAAAAAACCATTAAATATTTTTTTATCCCTTTGATCAAAATCCCATAATAAACGTTTTCATGAGATTCCTTGTTTTCTTTGTTTAAAATGCATAAATAGTTTCAACACCCTAAAAAGCCCCTAAAACATTTAAATATTATAGATATAAAAACTTAAACTTACCATTCCAAAAAATTACCACCAAATTTTGAACAAAATAAACAAAAAAAACTTAAAAAAATGAAAACACCTCATAATTAAAACAACTGCCTCATAATTAAACTACATCCGTCATAAATGCATTATGCACACTTTTCAAAACACACACAAAATATTTCATGTGAAATTCCAACCCTAGTAGCAACTATTTGAATACTAAATCATAAAAGAAGATAATTTTAGGAGGGTGGAAAACATTATATGCTCTTCAAAACGTATGTAGAGAGACAAAATTATGAGATTGGAAAACGATTAAAGTGCTTTTTGGACTCCTAGTTTGTCTAGTGATGCTAGGTGGGTGTGAATTGTGGGCTAGGAGTACCCCGTCTCAGAATGGAAACAAATTGAGAAAATAAAAAAATGCTTGATCATGAGCAAGTTCAAAATAAAAAGTTCGGTACCTTATGAGATAATGTTGAGTGAAACAGGAGCAACTCCCATCGAAGCAATTGTTATGGTGCAATTCATAAGATATCTAAAAAGAATTGAGCAAATGAGAGTAGGTAGATGACCTAATGTTATCTTCAATCCATGCATGAGTGAAAGAAAGAAAACATGGATGAGACAAAACTACACATAGATGCAAAAATAGACTATCTACCTCAATGCCTGTCCCACAAATACCAAGGAGCTAAAGAATTTTGTTATGAAGAAGTTTCATAAACGAGTATGGGGAAAAGAGTTGGGTAGAAAGAAGAAGTACTATATTGAGGAATTCAACCCTACGTGATCTCCAACAAAAAGAGTACATTGGAACTAACATTCCGTGGAGGACAAGGGTTCTTATTGCTCAATTAAGAACCAACTCGTATCAACTTCGGTGTGAAACAAGATAATGGAAAAGGCCTAAAAAAGCTTGGGAAGAACGGGTGTGTACATTTTGCACGTTTGGAACTGTGGAATTAGAAAAACATTTCATTTTGGAATGTGATGCGTTCAAAGACATCAAAGAAAGTTATGAGAATATGTTAGCATCAATTTCTTGACATTGTCTTTTACCAAGGGAATTGTTGGAAAGTTAGGCCAACTCATCATCAATTTGAATAAGCAAAAAATTGAATTGCAAAAAACGAAAAACAAAATCCCTAAACTATTTTTACTTTGATAAATGTTAAAATATCGTTTCATTTCATAATACATATTACCACTTTCAAAAAAACGGGTTAACCTTCGAAATTTTTGGGAAACGTTTCCTATCGTTATCGTTAGAAAATGGCATATGGATTATGCCATTAAAACATGCGGTGAATTTATGGGACCATCATGGAGTTTATCTTTTTCAAATTTGGCTTAGCACGATGTTGATGGTTTGTGACAGGTTTTACAAACTTCAAGATTTAGGAAGAGAGATCACGTGGATTATGCATTAGGAGTTATTAAAAGGAAGATTCGACGTTTGTCTTTTTCGACTTAAGAAAAGCACAAGGTATGATTTATAATATTCTTAGTAAGGTATGATTTATAATACCCTTCTAAGATTATTTAGAAGCGGTATTATGTTGTTTTGTATTTTATGTGAAAATTAATTTTTTTATTATTATTATATGATTAAAAAAATAAAAATATATATCATTCTTATAATCATTTAAAATATAATTAATTAATTATTTATAAAAATAATTCATTATATTTATTTAATTAATTAATTAATAATCTATATAATTTTATGTAAATAAATGCACTAGTTAAATCTATATAATAATTGAAAATATAGTATAATTGGTTGAAGTCCCCTACCAAATCTATAGCCCTCTGTCTTAAAACTAGTTCAATTCTCTGTGTTTTCCAAATTAAACTCCGTTGAATCAGCTGGTTGCGAGACCCTGTGAGAAAGAAAAAAATAATAAAAAAATTAAAAGTTTGTGCTGATGAGGACAAGTTTGATGCAAAGAAAATATAATATATTTCAGAATTTTACTGTTTTGTGAATTGAATCGTAAATTCTGATCACAAGTTTGATCCAAAAAAAATATAATGTATTTCAGAATTTTACTGTTTTGTGAATTGAATCGTAAATTCTGATAATCTAATGATTTAGAAGGAAGACCCTCAGGTATCCGATCCTAAAATCCAAGTGAACTGGCCTAACTTACAAAGCTATTGGATGGCTGCTCCATTAATTTATTCAAACCACCTGTTGCAGGCCACCCTAATCAAAATACTTTTATACTCTCTACACTTTACACTTCGTCCAATAGACAATGTCCCTTACTTTTTTCACATAACAAATGAAAACAAATGTAATACGGTCCATCCACACTGCCCCACCTAAAACAGTGGCAACTGAAACCTATGTGCTGGCTAATGGAGCGTCCAGACAGACGTCATATTTAATTTTCTTGCACTGATGTCTGTGAAGGGTTACATTACCGAGACAACTGCCCTGTCCGCCAACTCATATGAACCCAACGAATTGGTGTCAGCAACAATACCAAGCAATATTTTAATGACGCTGAAGTTGGCACCATCTGGCCACTCTCTCTCAACTCTCCAGTCTGTGTTAATCCCCTTTTCATTGTAATCTATTTGGGCTTTGAGTGCAATTTTAATGTCTGCAAATCCATTTTCATTTTCATGTCTAATCGACATTTGGGTTCCAAGTTCAAGTTGACTTTCACCAATCCGCTGCAAAAATCATTCATGTTTTACCATTCCCACCTATAGACATCTAAGCTATTTGAGATAGGCCTAATTTGAATTGGGTGCACTACTCGACATCTGAGCTACTGGACATAAGTCCGATTTGAACTGGGTGCAGCAGCGAATTTCTGATTTTTTTTTTTTCCCTCGCATATGGGTTTTATGAAGTTTGCCTTGGGGTTATCGCATTCAAATGTGTACTGGTAAATAAGCATGTCTACCTTTGGAATACCTCTGTTAGAATGTATATATTGCGTGGGATGTTCTAGGTGGGCATGGAAACGTTGTATACACTCAGGAGCCCATGACAGTGAAAAATGGGCACTTGCCAATATTGAGGATTTTGAACCTGTGCCAAGGATTTGTAGAATAATCCTTGCAGTTTATGAAGATGATTTGAAAAACCCTAAATGGGCACCTCCAGGAGGCTATAGGATGAATCCTGATTGGTTAGTGAAGAGGGTCACTTATGAGACCACACAAGGCAGAGCTCCACCATATCTGATTTACGTTGATCATGAGGCTCATGATATAGTTTTGGCCATTAGAGGCCTAAATTTGGCTAAGGAAAGTGATTATGCTGTATTGCTGGACAATAAGCTCGGGCAAGCGATGTTTGATGGAGGCTATGTGCATAATGGGCTTCTCAAGTCTGCTACTTGGCTGATCACTGCTGAATCCGACACATTGAAGGATTTGATCGAGAAAAACCCTTCATATACCCTTACTTTTGCAGGGCACTCACTTGGTTCAGGAGTTGCTGCCCTGCTTACTTTGGTGGTGGTAAACAACAGGAAGAACTTGGGTAATATACCCAGAAGTCAGATTCGGTGCTATGCACTCGCCCCTGCCCGGTGTATGTCACTTAACTTGGCAGTAAAATATGCAGACGTCATCAATTCTGTTATTTTGCAGGTACGCCTTTAGCTTTTTGTCAGTCAGTTTAATGTCGAATGGTAAAATTAAAACTGCCCAGTGGGTCAGAGCATTGAAAACCTGGTTTATTACGTGCCATATAAGTCACTTGGTTCGTGTTCCGTGACAAAGAAATTTGGGAAAGCCAAAAACATATGAAGCCAGTTTTGTTAGAGCTGAAAATATGTTAAAGACAGTATTATATATATATTAAAACAATTGATGAATTTTATAAAAAACAATTTGGCTGGCCGTTAAATTCGCCATTAAACTTGAAATTTACTATTAAATCTGCGATAATATATGCCATAAATTTTGGCAGTTCTTCAGATTTAATGAACTTATAATTTTCCGTGGAAAAATCGTGGAATGTGGCAACTAAGGGAGCAACTATTGATGAACTTTACTTGATGTTCGCAAACAGTTAATTTGAGAAACAAATTCAAAACTAGGAAGAAAAGGTGTTTTTGACATGTATATTGCTTGGTAGCCTCTCTCTTTCTGTATATATATGTACTTTGGAAGCTACAGCGTTGTAGTGGAGATCATGCTTGATGCCTTTGTATCCAAAAATAGCAGAGGTTTACTCATTAATTTTAAACAGATTTATAAAAATGATAGAGTACAACGTAGATGCCGATCATAGGTTAGGTGATTGGGGCTGGGGGCTGGATTGTAGTGGAGACCTTGCTTGATGCCTTATTACTTGTATCCAAAAGTAGCAGAGGTATACACATTAAATTTAAACAGATTTACAAAAATGCATAAAGTACAAGGTAGATGCTGATCACAGTTTAGGTGATTGGGACTGGGGGCTGGATGCTATGTATGTATGTAATATGGATGTCATTGGCATTGCGGATTCAGATTTTCAACAGCTATAACAATCTGGGTTTTTTCTTAAATGTTTTTGTAAAAATGCCTATCGATGTCATTGAAGGCATTCTTGTAGTCCTTGTAAGCTGATGTGTTTATTTTTTGGCTGATTTAATATCAGGTGACCCTTTTGATCCTCTGGAAGCATCCTATATGAAACATTCTAAAATTAAATTGGTTATCACTAAGAAACCAAACGATAAGTAACACAGGATTTTAAATTAACTAAGAAATCATGTTAGAGAATTCTATTTAATACACTTCAACTGTACTTTTTCCTCATTTCATTATGTGATTTCAATTCCATTTGTCCTCTCCCCAAACACCAGAAAATTGAAAATTTAGCTTGAGAACTTCTATATGATGCATTCTAAAATTAAATTGGTATTCATAGAAGAAATCACTACAACAAGCAATGCAAGAAGTTGAATTAACAAGGAAAATCATGTTGGAGGTTTCCATTTAATACATTTGAACTCGGTACTTCTGTCTCATTTCATTGTGCAGTTTCAATTCTATATTTTCTTCTATTCCCAAATGCTAGAAAAATGAAGAATTTCCTTGTGAGATGGATTTTGTATAGTTAAATCCTAAACTAGATTTTTTTTTTAGCAGAGATTAAGCGAACTGGTTCCACTAGTTTTCTGTCATTCCCATCCTGTTGGCTGATCATTCCCTCTTATCCTTCTCCCTCAAAGCAAGCCCCCCACTCTTCTCCCCCCCGGTCTTCCCCTAGCCTCCCTTGCATCACTATGTTGTTCAACAATTGAGATTTGGATGTTTTTGTCTTTCACCTTTGACAACTGCTTTCTCGTCTCCCTAGTTTCACGTTCCTTGAATCAGCCTCCTCCAGATACACTTGTACCTATTCAGATTGGGACACGGCCCTTAGCTTCTATCCTTAAGCTACTAACACTTCCTCCTGCACTGTGCTCCATGGAACCAACCCTAAGAATCAGTGGTATGATGATGATTGCAAAACACATCATAGGCAGGTTCACCATGCTCTTCTCCATAATCCCACCTCCTACCTCATCCTTTGCAAATCTTGTCACGGTCTTCTACGCCACAAGGGGAGATGTGATTTGCATGCAGCCCTCCGCTGTTCCCCTACAGCCTTCTTGCGCACCATCTTTCCCTAGCACTGCATTTTCCCCTCCGATCTTGACCCCTACTTCATGTTCGTCCACACAGTCACCCTCTGTGATGTTTTTGGGCAGTCCTCTATTTTGACTGCCACTCCCCCCATATATCCTTGCGACTTGTTCTTTTATACTAACACCCGTGAGGCCATCTAGGAGATGAATGCTAGCAGAGCCATAGATGAGGAGGGGCTTTAAGCTGGGCATTTCAAACATGGAAGACCAACACTGCTTGATTATATCACCAATTTGTTTAACCATCTTGTTTGTCCAAGTTTTCGATAGACATGGTCTCATCACATTATTCACCTGATTCGTAAATCAGGAGTCATCTTTGATCTGAACAATTATAAAAAATCATTGTGGGCCACACTTTCTCTAAGCTTTTTAGGTTACATGCATGGGGAATAGCCTTGAGTACTTCTTCTCATTTTGAGGATGGTACTCAGGGTACACCCTAGAAGGTTTAGGACACAAGGCTGATCAACAGGACTAAAAGTTGTTAGAATGATATACTACTTAAGAGCTCAATGTGTCAGTTATGGGAATTGAACTTGGATGGGACGGATAACATTCATTCTTCCCAACCACCTGGGCTAAATTTCTAAACCTACCTGAAAAAGACTTTCTGTACGTTGTACATGACAAGTACAACCCTCCATTTACAGTTATCTAGTGAGCTTGAGAGGAGATACCTTTGGGCTACAGGACAAGTAGGTTTCAAGTTCCATTTGTCTATCCTAATTCTCCAAACCATCATTGAGGAGGGAAGACATTGCTCTTCGAAAGTCATTTGCTAGTTTGTTGAAATGGCCTTTAACTCAGTTTCAACGGAGGCCCTATTCTAGAGGCTCAAAGATATCGACAGCTCAAATATTCTTATCACAACCATCATGTGCCTTTATGAGTTCATCCTTGGCTAACTCTGTGCAACTCATGGAACTCCAAAATTTGTTAGGAGTACCATTAGGGTGAAGTAGGGTTGCTCTCTCTCAAACCTACATTGTTTGGGATATACATCGACAAACTAGAATCCTTTCTCCAAGCACATATTCAGCTAGGGGATGGGTTCCTTCTTCACCAGATTTTAATCTCTATCTTCCTCACTATGGATGACATACTTCTTTTGTCCTTGACCTGAAGGGTTTGTAGAGACAACTTGATATCTTGTCCATCTTTTCTATTTTTGGTCAATTGAGGGTCAACCTAGGAAAAACCAAGGCTATGATCTTCGAAGGGATGAAGATTATTCTTTTAGAGTATCTTTTTTATTTCCAAGGTGTGGAGATCAAGATCACAACAACATACTCTTACCGAGGTGTTCAAATTTTCAGGGCCCAGATTTGGTTTGAGAAAAGCCTTCCAAATCCGGGGCAACCACTGGCATGTCTCCCTCACTCTGCTTAAGTGTTAGTGTTTCTAAAACCATTTTTAGGATATTTAGTCTAGTATGGACCTCATTGATAGTCTCATTAGACCCACAATTCTTTATGGCTTGGAGGTTTGTCGGCCTAGTCTGTTGGAGTCAAATTGGGCCATCATTGAGAGAGTACAAGTTTCATGTTTTGGTACATCATTAGATGCAAGAGGACTACTCTCTGGGCCATTATTCAGGTAGATTTTGTGCCCTTCCCCTTTAGAAATGGAACCATCTTTGGACTAGTTTCCCTCTTGCACCAAGTTTGAGGACTTACTACCCTTATCTCTCCTACCACTCTTCGAAGGCCATAGGCAATTTTAGCACCTCTGGTCAAGCTCATTGCTCGTTTGTAGAGGCCTCCTCTCTACTTCAATTGGTTGGTATCTCAATTGACTTGCCCCTCCCCCCTTCCCGTTCATATACTTTCTTGAAGCCCCTGGTCCACTCCCATTAAATAAGTAGGAGTTCAATAGGATCGTTAGAGACTCGAGAGGATATCATTATAGAATTTATTTAGGTCGATCCTCCTGGTAGATTAAGCCCCAAGATGGCATTTTACGTGGAGCACTTTTTGGAGATGAGAGGTGGCCTTATTGTTCACAACCCCTACATGCTTTGACATTGGAATTGGATGCATGCTCTTTGGATTCCCCTTGGGAAGTTTTGGGTTGGTTCTTGTCATCTTTGAGTTGATATTAACCACCACGTCACATTGGGGGATATGATTTGCCATCTTTGCCATTTTCATGAGACCAAGACAAAGGAGCACTTTATTTGTAGGTGCCCCATCTATTATGAGATTAGAGGACAATTTTATTGCTTTTTGTTAAAGAATGAAGAATGTGGACCAAAGGTCTAAATTCTCATTACTCAATAATAGTTAAATAGAATACATAGGAGACATCAACAATAAATGGCTGAATTGGAACTCAACTAAACTTGACTAAACTCAAACTAACTATGACACTTGGATTGACAGTTGTGACACCTAGCAGGTGGTTGAAATTAGTTTCTCCAACACTCCCCCTTAATTACAACCACAAATAAGATGCTTGCATGTCTAAGTCTCAGCTAGGCTTACAATTTCAAAAAAAATTGACATCAAATGGATTTCCGTTTCCTTTTCTTTTGTTGCAGATCCTGTAGCCTCTGAATTGCTTCAACTTTTTCTTTTTGTTGTAGGTTTCAAATTTCAGTTTCTGGTGCAACTCTTCCATTGTTCCAAACTGTCCATGTATATTCTCTACTTGTTCAAAAGTAGACTTATATTTGGACTGTTGCCACATGTTATCTTTTATTGTGTGCTTTTCATCATCAATACTTTGCTGCAACATAATTCTATAATAAAAAAATATCTCTTAAAGACTCCAGTACATGAATATTTCATTAATGTTTTCATCATCCATGTTGTCTTCAACATTCATTTCTGCAACTTCTATGCAGACTTTATCAAGACATGGTGTTGCAAGCCATGCTTCAAGGAACTTTAATTCTTCTTCATAATCGTCCTGTTTACATACACGTTGGAAACCAATGTTAGGATTGAGAATATTTGTAGAACCATATCGGTTCTGTTCTTTCTTCTTTGCAATGAGAGCTTTCTCTTCTTGTGCTTCCTTCTCTGCCTTTGTTGCTTCCACTTCTTTACTAACTTCTGCTCCTTCAAAGAGGTTTTCTTCCTCTTGGTTTTCAAACCCAAGTGGGCTTCTATCACCAAATAATAGTTTATCAATAAGATGTTTTTGTTGCATCATATGCAACCATTCAACATTAGTCAACAATTCTTCATTAGAGTTTACATCAACAATATTAATTGCTGGATTCACCATAGCATAGGCTGCAACAATGACAACTTCATTGTCATCGAAAAGCACTGTTGTTGGATTCACCAAATCGTCATCCACTTGTGGCCACGCACAGTGGGATTCAGGAGCATTTGTGTGCTCTTTTTCTGCTTCTTCAAATTCTTCACAACCATCATCCACTTGTGACTAAGCACAGTGGGATTCACAAACGTTTATGTGCTCTTCTTTTGCTTTTGGTAACATACCATCATCAATGTCATCCACTTTCAAGTGGGATTCACCAAATTCTTCATCTCGTTATAGATCTGTTGCAATAGATCCACTTTCATCTTCAACTTGAATACTCCCCCTTACACCAAAACTCCTTTCAAGGGTTTCCCAAGCCTTCTTGGTTGTCTTTGCGTCTGCAATGAGGGGAAGAATGCTATTATCTATGCATTCCTTTATGAATTTCAAAGAACGCTATCATCTATGCATTCCTTTATGCATTTCAAAAGAATGTTATCATTTACGTATTCCTTTATGCATTTCAAAGAATGCTATCATCTACGCATTCCTTTATGCATTTCAATGCGAAGGCATTCTTTTTCCTTTTAGCTGTTGGAATTTCTAAGTTTAACTTGTTAGAAATTCTTCCTGTGCTATCTGATTTATTTCTCCCTACTTGTTCAATTACTTAACAAGTTATTTGCCATGTAAATATTGAAAATAAATATAAGCACCGTATCAACACATACCGATCAGTAACTGAAAGTAAACAAGCACACAAGTGACACCGTTGTTTTTGGACTAATGTCCCCGGAAAAACCCAATGTGGGAAAACCGGTGCAGCTATTCAGAGGGTTTTATTATTATGCAGTTTCAGAATACAACCTGGGTGCCAGAAATGGCTCACCCAACAGAGAATGCCCTTGGCAGTATTACCTCTCAGTCGAAGACTGATATTGCGGCTAAATCATTGGATGAACAAACCCACAACAATAATGCAGCTTCTGTTGCTCTGCATCACCCTGATAGGGACTGCGTCACCCTATCCGGCTTTCCAGCTCCTACTCTGTCCCACGAAAATCTCCCAACGCTGCCTCTAGGCTCTGCGTCAGCCTCTTTGGCCCAACGTCAGCCTCTTTGGTCCAGCGTCAGCCTCTTTGGGCTCTGCGTCAGCCTTTGGAGCCTCTGTGTCTCACACACTGGCCCTTCTCTGGCTCTACGCAGCTCCTGGCTGCCTCTATGTGGCCTTTGGCAGCCTCTGTGTGGCCTCTAGCTAGCTTTGCGTCAACCTCTCCCGGCTCATGCGTTGGTCCTCTCGGTTCTCACTCTGCCTCTTTGCTATGTATTCACTGCCCCTCAGCTACAACTCTGGTCACTCACACAATTTCCTCAGCAAACCTTGCCCTAGAAAATCGTGATCTCTCTTGGTGTGTTCTCCAACTGACCCTCAAGCCTCCTCTTATACTTTTCTCGTTGGTCCATCAACGATTGAGATTACATCTCTAATCAATGGCTAAGATTAGATTTGGCTTGATCCATGACTTTTGGACCCTTCTAACCCAGTTTTATATTAATACCCATTAATA
>APFE031473259.1:51635-86857 GCA_000404065.3 Pinus taeda
TTTTTATGCTTTTTATATTTTTATGATTTATTAATTTCAAATGTAATGAATATAGTAAAATCGAAATGTATACAAACAAAACTACCTACACCCTAAACTATAATAACATACAAAACTAAAATTAAGAAAAATCTAACTTACAAAACCCCAAACAAATATATACATATATATAAAAGAACTATCTAATAAAGAAGAAATGGCTGATATATAACTTAATGCATATAGACATAAAATGAGACCAAATCAAAAGGGTTTCGAATATTTTATTTGATGCTGTTTGATGTGCAGGTGAACGCAGGTTTACGGGGTAATGAGGAGGAGAAGCCGCAGGGTTTGCAAACTTTAGGGGCAGCGTGCAGGGGAAAGAAAACCGCGGGGCACCACGCTGCCAGTTTGAATCACAGGTTGGAGGGCGGAAGGAAGGCGTGAGGAGCTACAGCTGAGGGTGAAGAGATGGATACGTAGAAGAGGGATTAGCATTGAGATTTAGATAGGCTGGCGAGGGCAAGGAAATGGACGCAGTTGCAGCTATTTGATAATGGGGCGATGGACAGGGATGCATGGGCAACGTTCAGCAAGAGGATTCGTGTGTAGGAAACAGCGGGGAGAGTTGGATTTGGAGTTGAAACTTTGCTTGACGGAAAGGTTTGAAGAGCGAAGGGGAGCAGCAGACAGGCAGCGGATGAGAAACTGAGGGTCGATGGGTTTGCTGATTTGCTGCGTGTGTAGGTCCGATGGCAGTGGAAGGTTGCAATCAGATGGATAATGTGCAGCTGCGTGGACGTGGAGAGGACAAGGCATGCAGGGGCAACGAAAGTTTGAATGAAGAAAACGCAGGTTTGATGGCAGCAACGTGATGGATTCATGCAGAATGAGGGAGCAAACAGTGGATGGATAGAATGTTACATTGTGAAAGATCAAATGAGAGGGGCGGCAAGGACTGCGGCCTTTAAAAAATTTCAAAATTTTTCTGCAGCAATAAAACCCCAAGCAGGAGTGAAAATTGAAAATGCAGGCAACAGACCCGTAGTCCAGAAAATTGTTTGAAATTTTAAATCCTTCCAGCTCCAGCTTGCCTGATAGAAACCCTGAAAAGTTTCTCAAAACCTATATCTGCAACCTGTAATGGCAAAAAACAGAACACCAAGAAATAAAACGTGCAAGGAAGAAAACTGAAAACCCTAAAACCAGTTAATTTTTTTTTACAATATTTACAATTTTTTCGACTCTTAAGCAGCAGATTTGTCAATAATCCATAGTAATATTTTCAGAATTCTAAATTTAATGTGAGATACTTCAGAAAACCTTGCATGCATTCATAAAAATTTCAGATGATAAGCCCGGGATTAAAACTAGCTGGGCTCTTTCAGAAAACGCAATCTGGGAGTTGGCTGGTTCAGCCGAGAACTTCCCCTAACGCCCGGTTAACTCAAAACTAAGATTTCCTGCACAACTTAAAATCAACCATTAACATAGAGGGAGAAAACAATAATGAAATCCAGATCAAATGGAGATACCTGCCATTATATTTCAGAATCTAAACTATCATTCAAACCTCAGAGATCAGACAAGATACCTGTGCCTAGATCAATCTTCATCAAGCTATTATCAATGACCGAAAATAAAATTATGCAGAAAAATAAAACATCTTACAACATTTCCAGAAGAGTAACACCAGCAAGATTTTCAACTCCAAAGTCTTTCTTTATTGCTCAAAAAAATGACTACAAGAAAGCTTTTTTAGCACCATACTCTAAGATCCAATCTCATCTCAAATGACCCCTAACACCCTATTTAAAGGAAAAATTCCCAACGGCTAGTTCGAGTGATCCATGTCAAAATGATCTCGACCGTCGATGAGGATCAAAATCCCTTTTAATCTCATCCGTCGAATTTTTAAATGCATTTTAAATATTAAAAAATTAAAACTTTTGCATTTATTTTCTCAAAAATTGGACGTATATTATTTTTATTTTTTTTAAATTTTTATTTATTTATTTTATTTTACTTTTTATTTATAATTATTTTTTAAATTATATTATTATTTTTATCTAATATTTTTTAATTTTTTAATTTTTTTAATTTTTATTTTTGGATCCTCGAACTTAGTCTCTGGAAAAATTACCTAGGACCTAGGACTTAGGACTTATGAGGGGATTAAAACATTTTCTAACCCTCAAGACACTTTACATCATAACTAATACAGTTTTACATCTCAAGGGGGAAAACCCATTTGACATAGACCCTCATAGACCACTCAGTTCTGCGACCAAATATAATCTAGCAGATCAACACACTAGGATTCCCCTAAGATTCTAATGACAAAATTCATTCCAGCTTTGGGGTTAGGCTGAAGGAAAACTCTGCCGATCATGGATCGGTGAGACAAAAAATGCTCCGGAACATAGATTATCACTAGAAAATTAGGTCCACCTAGGCAATTTTTACATACATGACTCAGATCTGCCAAGATTATTTACAATTTACACATGCAGACTGGGTTTACAAAACAATATGATCAGGCTGATGATGACTGTCGAATGGCACGGACATGTCGATCAAGCTCTATCGTTTTTTTCAAAAAAAGGGGGTGTACTACTATGGGTAGTTGACACGTAGTGGACAACATCTGGCTTTACTTGGGGACACGTTGCTGCACTGTAGGAATGTGAGAATCCAGAATCTGCATCCATGCAAACACACAACAAAACATAAGTAGCATCCATCCAAAAATCATCATGTAACGTTAAGCATAGGAAAGATATAAGCTCTTCATTTATTAACTATCTAGTAACATGAAAAATAAATCTAATCCTAAAACAAAAATAAAAATGCTGAAAAAACAAGGAGTAGGGTTAGAAATACAGAGGATGCCCCATGGCATCAGATGTGTTCAATATAGTGTATACTGAGCATTTGTCTGCTTTCAGGAAAATCTGTCGGCTGCTTGTCGGATGTGCCATGTCCAATTCTGCATATGGTAGGACTTTTTCCTATCCGAAAATCAAGCTGCTCGCGACCATCTGATGCATCAAATCTTCTTCTCGTTCTCTTTCTTTAGCGCTTTCTCTTCGTGGCAGGTTGTATCACTGATGACGTGGAACTTTCTGCTTCAAAGCTCTCAGATGAAGTATGTAAGATATGCGTGACATGTCTTTCTTTATTTTGCATCTGCCCTGTCAAGGATGATGGACCAATCTCACAGGTGCCATGAGTTATAACTTGATCTTCAATGACTAGTGGATTAACTGTGTGAGCATCAATCTGATTATTAATTTCCCTTTTATCCAGGTCACCTTCAATTATCCACTTTTCAATGGAACAAAGGACCTCATAATAAGATGGAGCTTGCTGTAATAGATAAGGAGGCTCCTGATCTATTGATGTTCCCTGGTTTCTTTCATCCTCTGACAGCGGTTGAAATTTCTGAACCTTTATTGCAATGGCATCCATCTGACTAGAGTGTTCAACCTTCATAGCACTGATTTCCCTGGCATGGTCTTCTTCCATGGTCAATAACTTATTTTGCATAGAATTAATTTCCCTATCATGATTAGCTTTCATGGTCGTCATATTTTCCTCTAAGACTGATAACTTGCTTTGCATAAAACTAATTTCTGTGTCATGATTAGTCTTCATGGCCTCAATTTCCTTAGCATGCTGATTTTGCATGATCTCCATCTCCTTATTACGTTTTTCCAGGTGGGTGCATAAAGTTCTCACATCATTGGTGTAATTCGTTTGATTGATTTCCATATTTTTTACCAGCCGCATTAGTTCTTGTATAATTTGCTTTTGATCTTCCTTTTCATTGTCGACACTGATTTTATAATTTGTCCCTGCTTTTCCACTATCATGGATTTTGATCTGCAATGGTATAGGTGGATGGCACATTCTGATATGAAGAATTGTCTTGAAATCTTTCATCGACAGCTGGACCTTTTATAAGATTACTTTCATTCTGTTGCACAGTTTTAGGGGCACAAGGCGAGCTATCTGGATCACCATATCTATCTTTAAAAGCATCGACAATGTCTTGTAAAGAAGTGAAAGAATCTTCAGAACAATTATTAAACCAATTCAGAGCATCATCCTCTAAAGAAAGGACAAATAGACGCATTTTGACATCTTCATGATTATACTGAGGAGACCTACAATATATGATCATTATACAACTAAACTTGTTTAAATGCTTTCTAACAGCGACTGAATCACCACCTGAGAACACAGGTAATTTAGGAATGACCACTTCGGAACATCATGGAGATCATCAGTAAAATGACATGGTTTAAATGAATAATCCATGATGAATAATGAGGGACCAAATGGATGATAGAAAGAGATCTCTGCTCAAGAAAATTAAGAGATGAAAGAAGTGCAGTCGACACTTGAACAATGAATCTAATTCTAGGATCCAAAAAGCAACAAACAAGCTAATATGAGAGAGGCTTCTTGTCTGGGAAAAAAAATAAAAGAAATGGAATTGCCACCCAAACAAGAAATGAACTGAGAGTAGATACCGATATGGTGAAAGATAAAATCCAAATGATGCCAAAAAATATTGAATCTGCCAGCTCAAATGAGAGATGAGAAAAATGAAAGAATGATGAGAAATGAGAAGATGAATGTCGTTGAAACGCCGAGAATAAAATGCTCCGCGGAAACGGCGCCAAAAAATGTTGTCGTTGCCAGCTCAAATGAAAAGATTCCAGATTCTAGATGAGAGAGAAGAATGAAGATGAAATGACGATAAAATGTCGTTGAAACGCCGAGAAAACAATATCCCCGACAACAACGCCAAAAAATGTTGTTGCACAGATTGCTACGACAACGCTGGGGGCTCTCACCTTGATCCTCGATCTCTCCGTTTAAGCTGTCTCCCGCGACTAAGGGGGATAGATCCTATGGGATGATGAAGACCAACTGTGGACCAGTTGGGTTGGGAGACAGAACAAGGCGATTTAGCACTTGATTGATTTAGAAATTAATGTACCAGTGCCTTATAGAGTTAATGATTAAATAATTATTTATCAAAAGCTGCAGAAACATGAACTTTATAATTCCATGATTAACAATCATTTATCATCAAATAACCCAAGGAAAGATTAATTTTTCCAGATGCGAGATAATCAATAAATGCACAATGCCTTGACGATGATCCAAAAATTAAATTTCTAAAGAAGGAATACTTTAAACAACCACGAAATTTAAATGCTGACTAGATTTCAAACAGTTAATCTCGAGATATAAACATTTTAAGCACATTTAACTTCACCACAACAGAAAAAAGAAAAAAGAATTTCCAATTTTTTATTATTAGCCTTTTTTTCAATTTTTTTAATATATATATATATATTAAATAAAATTTTAAGTCTAAAAAGAATTAAACAACTAAAATCCTAATAAAATCTAATCTAAACTAAAGACTAAAATAAACCTTTTAACCTTTTATGAATTTTTTATTTGATATTTATTTTTTTAATTTTTTTTATGTTTTTTGATTTATAAAAAAAATAAAACAAAACTAAATTCTAAAGTAAATGAAACTTTATGCCTTTCATGATTTTTTTGAATTTTTATATTTTTAAATGAAAACAAAAATTTTAAATTTTTCTGTGAAACCTAAATTAAAAAAAGAAGAAGCTAAACAAAAATATAACTAAACGTAAACTAAAGAAAAAAACTAACTAAACGTAAACTAAATAAAAACTAAAGTTTAATACTCTTTTTATGCTTTTTATAGTTTTATGATTTATTAATTTCAAATGTAATGAATATAGTAAAATTGAAATGTATACAAACAAAACTGCCTACACCCTAAAATATAATAACATACAAAACTAAAATTAAAAAAAATCTAACTTACAAAACCCCAAACGAATATATACGTATATATAAAAGAACTATCTAATAAAGAAGAAATGCCTCATATATAACTTAATGCGTATAGACATAAAATGAGACCAAATCAAAAGGGTTTCGAATATTTTATTTGACGCTGTTTGATGTGCAGGTGAATGCAGGTTTACGGGATAATGAGGAGGAGAAGCCGCAAGGTTTGCAGACTTTAGGGGCAGCGTGCAGGGGAAAGAAAACCGCGGGGCACCACGCTGCCAGTTTGAATCGTAAATTGGAGGGCGGAAGGAAGGCGTGAGGAGCTGCGACTGAGGGTGAAGAGATGGATATGCAAAAGTGGGATCAGCGTTGAGATTTGGATAGGTTGGCGAGGACAAGGAAATGGACGCAGTTGCAGCTATTTGATAATGGAGCGATGGACAAGGATGCGTGGGTAGCATTCAACAAGAGGATTCGCGTGTAGGAAATAGCGGGGAGAGTTGGATTTGGAGCTGAAACTTTGCTTGACGGAAAGGTTTGAAGAGCGAAGGGAGCAGCGGACAGGCAGCAGATGAGAAACTGAGGGTTGATGGGTTTGCTGATTTGTTGCGTGTGTAGGTTCGATGGTAGCTGAAGGTTGCAATCAGATGGATAATGTGCAGCTGTGTGGACGTGGAGAGGACAAGGCATGCAGGGGCAACGAAATTTTGAATGAAGAAAACGCAGGTTTGATGGCAGCAACGTGATGGATTCACGCAGAATGAGGGAGTAGACAGTGGATGGATAGAATGGTACAGCGTGAAGGATCAAATGAGAGGGGCGGCAATGACTGCGGCCTCTAAAAAATTTCAAAATTTTTCTGCAGTAGTAAAACCCCAAGCAGGAGTGAAAATTGAAAACGCAGGCAACATACCCGTAGTCCAGAAAATTGTTTGAACTTTTAAATCCTTCCAGCTCCAGCTTGCCTGATAGAAACCCTTAAAAGTTTCTCAAAACCTATACCTGCAACCTATAATGGCAAAAAATAGAACACCAAGAAATAAAATGTGCAAGGAAGAAAACTGAAAATCCTAAAACCAATTAATTTTTTTTTTTTACAATATTTACAAATTTTTCGACTCTTAAGTAGCCAGATTTGTCAATAATCCACAGTAATATTTTCAGAATTCTAAATTTAATGTGAGATACTTCAGAAAACCCTGCATGCATTCATAAAAAATTTCAGATGATAAGCCCGGGATTAAAACTAGCTGGGCTCTTTCAGCAAACGCAATCCGGGGGTTGGCTGGTTCAGCTGAGAACTTCCCCTAACCCCAGTAAATCCAAAACTAAGATTTCCTCCACAACTTAAAATCAACCATTAACATAGAGGGTGAAAACAATAATGAAATCTATATCAAATGGAGATACCTGCCATTATATTTCAGAATCTAAACTATCATTCAAACCTCAGAGATCAAACAAGATACTTGTGCCTAGATCAATCTTCATCAAGCTATTTTCAATGACCGAAAATAAAATTATGCAGAAAAATAAAACATCTTACAGCATTTCTAGAAGAGTAACAGCGCAAGATTTTCAACCCCAAAGTCTTTCTTTATTGCTCAAAAAAATGACTACAAGAGAGCTTTCTTTAGCACCAGACTCTAAGATCCAATCTCATCTCAAATGACCCCTAACACCCTATTTAAAGGGAAAATTCCCAACGGCTAGTTCGAGTGATCCATGTCAAAATGATCTAGACCGTCGATGAGGATCAAAATCCCTTTTAATCTCATCCGTTGAATTTTTAAATGCATTTTAATATTAAAAATTAGAACTTTGCATTTATTTTCTCAAAAATTGACTTATTATTATTTTATTATTTTATTTTATTTTTTAAATTTTATTTTATTTTACTTTTTATTTTTTAATTATTTTTAAATTATTATTATTATTTTATCTATTTTTAAATTTTTATTTTTGGATCCTCGAACTTAGGCTCTGGAAAAATTACCTAGGATGTAGGACTTAGGACTTATGAGGGGATTAAAACATTTTCTAACCCTCAAGACACTTTACATCATAACTTTTACAGTTTTACATCTCAAGGGGGAAAACCCATTTGACAATGACTCTCATAGACCACCCAGTTCTGCGACCAAATATAATCTAGCAGATCAACACACTAGGATTCCCCTAAGATTTTAATGACAAAATTCATTCCAGCTTTGGGGTTAGGTTGATGGAAAACTCTGCCGATCATGGATCGGTGAGACAAAAAACCTTCCGGAACGTAGATTATCACTAGAAAATTAGTTCCACCTAGGCAATTTACATACATGACTCAGATCTGCTAAGATTATTTACAATTTACACATGCAGACTGGGTTTACAAAACAATATGATCAGGCTGATGATGGCTGTCGAATGGCACAGACATGTCGATCAAGCGCTACACTGCTATGGGTAGTTGACACGTAGTGGTCAACACTTTGCACGGAAGTATGTTGATACAACCTCTTCAAGGCATCCCACATCTCATTTTCGGTACCCTTCTCGGCAATATGTGGTACCACATGATCCTTGACCCCGTTAAGGATGATGCACTTAGCCCTGGCCATTGCCTCTTCGTACTTCTCATTTTCAGTCGGGTTAACTGGGATCGCTATTGTTTTCAAGGCGAAGTGCTTGATGTGGTACCTGTCTAGAATGGACAAGATCTTGGCTTTCCAGACTATGAAGTTGGAAGCTCCGTCCACTCTATCCTGATCTCTCAGCGCATTCACCGCCATTTCGCTGCTCCTCTTTCGACTCTTTCGAGTCTCTCTACTTCCCTCCTGGAAGTTATCTGATCGACTCCTGCTGAGTCTCTCAACTTCTCGTCTGGAATTTTCTGGTTTGACTCCCTCTGAGCCTTGATTTCCCTTCTAGAAACCCCTCTGCCAATGTCGAGATGCCCTTCTCCGATTGTTTGTGCAACTGCACCACTGATCCAAATTTCTTGTCTAGAAATCCTCGGCAACAACTCCCTCCACCTTGGTCTTGCCCTATTAGGTACTGTTTTGACCACAATACCCCACCAGCTTCGCTCCGCAACTCACCCACAACCTCCTATGCCTCAGCAATCTGAAAGTCTGAGCCTCTAGGCTCTACGCAATCCCGGCACCAGCAAAATCTGCACCTCCTGTCCACAATGTCAATCCTTCCTGACTGAGAAAGATGACTGGGCACTGCGTAGGTCAGGTTTGCTCCTCTCTGCCTCAGCGCTGATCCTCCTCCTGGTTCGAACTGATGACTCAGGCTCTCTGCGTCACCCCTTCCTTGCTGCTTTCTGCTAGGAACAACTTCTGTCACTCGGGACAGTTGTTTCTGCTGCCGCTGCTCTGCTCGGCTGATGCCTTCAGTTATCCTGTGATTTGCAACCACCCTCTGATACCATGTTGGAATTTCTAAGTTTAACTTGTTAGAAATTCTTCCTGTGCTATCTGATTTATTTGTCCCTACTTGTTCAATTACTTAACAAGTTATTTACCATGTAAATACTGAAATAAATACAAGCAGAATATCAACACTTACAGATCAACAACTGAAAGTAAATAAGCACACAAGTGACACCGTTGTTTTTGGACTAATGTCCTCGAAAAAACCCAATGCGGGAAAACCGTGCAGCTATTCAGAGGGTTTTATTATTATTCAGTTTCAGAATACAACCTGGGTGCCAGAAATGGCTCACCCAACAGAGAATGCCCTTGGCAGTAGTACCTCTCAGTCGGAGATAGATATTGCGGCTAAATCACCGAATGAACGAACCCACAACAACAATGCAGCTTTTGCTGCTTTGCGTCACTCCGATAGGGACTGCGTCACCCTATTCAGCTTTCCAGCTCCCACTCTGTCCCACGAAAAATCTCCCAGCGCTGCCTCTAGGCTCTGTGTCAGCCTCTCTGGCCCATCGTCAACCTCTCTGGTCCAGCGTCAGCCTCTCTGGGCTTTGGGTCAGCCTCTTGAGCCTCCGCGTCTCACTCGCTGGCCTTCTCTGGCTCTGTGCAGTTCTTGGATGGCTCTGCGTGGCCTTTGGCTAGCTCTGCGTGGCCTCTAGCTGGCTCTGTGTCAACCTCTCTCGGCTTCTGCGCTGATCCTCCCGATAATCACTCTGCCTCTCTGCTATGTATTCACTGCCCCTCAGCTGCAACTCTGATCACTCACTCAATTTCCTCAGCAAACCCTGCCCCAGAAAATCAAGTTCTTGATCTCTCTTGGTGTGTTCTCCAACTAACCCTCAAGCCTCCTCTTATACTTTTCTCGTTGGTTCATCAACGATCGAGATTACATCTCTAATCAACGGCTAATATTAGATTTGCCTTGATCCATGACTTTTGGACCCTTCTAACCCAATTTTATATTAATACCTATTAATATATTATTTTTCCGAAGTTTAGACTTAGGAACTCCATTAAAAATTTTAATTATTTTAATATCTCCCAAACCGGTTAGAATCTGCCCAAACAATTTCTGGGTCTTGGAGATCTCATGTGCTTTAGCCTCTCCACCAATTTTCATGGCTAGAGCAAATTCGATGCTACTCCAAATCAACATTAGCTTCCAACTCATTCAAATAGATCTCGAACATCTCCTGATGTCGGTTTGACCTTCTTAGCCTCTTGGCTTTCCCCATTTGTTGATCACTGGCTCACTACGACTTAACAAGCAAATTGAACTGCAAACATAGCCACTTCTCTGTTGTCAACTTCTAGCTCTAGCAAGAATGGTTGTGGCGGTGGTTCATGGTGGCACCAAATAACAACAGTGGCTCAAGAATCCAACACAGATTCCCCTTTACCACTCAAAGGCCCACAAATAAATTTGATCATGCAAATTTGTATTATAATCTAAGATACACAAATTTATGCATGCATAATATCTCATATGCACTTTTTAATATGCACACCTCACATATGCATGATAAAGTAAAGGCTTTATTTAGCTTGGAGCCACATTAAAGTCTTGAATACATCTTTAATTTGAGCCACACTAATGATTCCATGATAAATACGAAATCCCCTTCTTTTAAAATAAAACGCAAAGACCTTTTTGATAAAACCGAGGCCCCTTTTTTAAATAAAAGGGAGTGATATTTTCATAATAAAGATGACGCCCTTTTTAAATAAAAATGGAACTTGAAAGGAAGAACGGAGGGACATTCGTAGCCATCATTTGTCTTTTGACCAATACCGAAAATGCCTTACAAATGTGCCATACAAAGGCCTTGACATTTTGTTCCTCGACTTTGCCTGATGTTTCAAGCCCTTGACATTTGGTGCCTCATGTCGCTTGAGGTCTTTCACCGTGATGAGCTCCTTTCACATGGTGATCGAAGACCTTAAGATCACTTGTTTTTCAAAAATCAGGTTGCGTGCTGCAGTGTTGACTTGTCATCACACTTTGCTTCACATAGGAGTGCGATTAATTTCTCCTCATCGCAGTTTTCGACACAGGAATGGTGCGATTAATCATTAAATTTGGTAGTTTGGTAACTTTTTCGTTTTCATTGCACCTTCTTTCTTTGCAGGGGTGCATTGATCTCTTTTGAAATTTTTTAAAGGAATAGTTGCCTTGTTGTGTGGCTTCTCTTTTCCCTGGGTTGCCACTTCACGAAAAAAATTCTGACCTTCTCTTTCAGCGTGTTGTCGCACAAAGTGTCTAGGCACCGCGACAACGCTAAAAGTAAGGGCTGTCACTCTTAAATCATTGCTCTGTTTAGACTCTCTCCTAGATAAGTCAAGGGGAGTAGTCCCTAGGTAAATGGATGAGGATAGCCTGTGAAAAACAAACTCTAGGAGATTTTAATGACGGACAACTTGATGAATCTAAACGATTAAATTAGACGAATATGCCAACGTAAACAAGACACGACCACAAGATAGAAACAATTATAGACCAGTGCCTTTAATTTGGATTAACCATAGATTAAGTAAGAAAACAAGTCATCCAGAATAACTTCCAATATGTGACGAACAGTGACAATCAGTTATGATTAATATAAATGCCCAAAACCGCATCACACAAGATATTCTAGATTTAAAATGATTTTCACTAATGACCCAGATCTAGAACTTAATTAGCCATTTCCAAAAGTCAATATGATTTATCGCACCTTGACCATAGAAGAATCATAAAATTTAAGATTTAGCATTTAACATTAGAAGCACCAAAAGATTTTAATTTAGGCAATAAACATTAATGAAGTAAAACAAATCAACGAGTTTAAAAATCGAAAATTTTAATGGGCCATAGGCCACATTAAAAATTTAATGTTTAAGCAAAAAACCCCTTAATTTGTTTCATTTTAAATCCTTAGTCACAAATTTAAATTTTTAGAAAATTTTAAAAGATTTTTAAATGTTTTTGTGACTTTTCAAAGTTTTTAAATTTTTATTTAATTTTAGATTTTTTAATGCTTAAAACTTTTTATTTTTATTTTTTAATGTTTTCTGATTTCTAACTTCTCAGATTTCTTAGGATTTTAGATAAGAAAAAAAAAATTAAAAATTAAAAAACTTTGAAAAGTCACAAAAACATTTGAAAATCTTTAAAAAATTTCTAAAAATCTTAAATTTGTGACTAAGGATTTAAAATGAAACAAATTAAGGGGTTTTTTGCTTAAACTTTAAAATTTTTAATGTGGCCTATGGCCCATTAAAAATTCCGATATTTAAACCCGTTGATTTGTTTTACTTCATTAATGTTTATTGCCTAAATTAAAGTCTTTTGGTGTTTCTGATGTTAAATGCTAAATCTTAAATTTTATGATTCTTCTATGGTCAAGGTGCGATAAATCATATTGACTTTTGGAAAGGGTTAATTAAGTTCTAGATCTGGGTCATTAGCGAAAATCATTTTAAATCTAGAATATCTTGGGTGATGCGGTTTTGGGCGTTTATATTAATCATACCTAATTGTCATTGTTCATCACATATTGGAAAAGTTATTCTGGATGACTTGTTTTCTTACTTAATCTATGGTTAATTCAAATTAAAGGCACTAGTCTGAGGCTTATCTGAAGTAGGCTCTTCATAAAACATGTGTTGAGAGTTGGTTGGTCCAACCGAGGACTATCCACAAACACTCAATGAGAACCTGAGAGATCTTCTGCAAACACTAGATCAACCATCAAATCAAGTAGAGAAATACAACAATAAAATTCTGAAGAAATAGAGATACCTGCTACTTCAATCAAAATTAAAAATATTACCCTAGATCCAACAAACTGAATAAGATAGTTGTATTCAAATTATTCTAAGAGAGCTATTGATTGATAGTTTTCACATAATAATAAACATAAATTAAAACATTGTTTAGGGGATTTTTTCGGCGAAATCACATAGATAATCTTTTGTCGACGCGTTTTGAACCAACCAGTGTGGTTCATCGTCAGGGCAAGTTGAAGAATCCAATCCAGCTTGGCTTGTTAAATAGTATGTGCAGAGACTCCAACGACTATATTGCAAACAGCTAATTCTGACTTAATGACCCCAGTCAAACAATAATATTTTTGTTAAAATAATATTCTTAGAAAATAGTTAAATTAGGTAAATTTTATAATTAAGGTATCCATTTTTTATTTATAATAAAAACTAATTTAAACAAAATTACTGTTATTAGTACACCATATTATTTAATTTAATAATAATTTTATTTATCATTATAAAACTAATGTCATTTTAATTTAAAATACTAAAATATATCATCTTACAAGATATAATATATATTTATTAAAAAAATCTATATTTATTTAATAATCCTAATTTTCCCAATAATATTATTTACAATAAATATTCTGTTATTATTAACAAGAATATTTTTATTGTAAATATATTTGGGAAAATAGATTATTAAAAAAATATAGATTTTTTAATAAAATATATTTATATCTTGGTAGATGATATATTTTAGTATTTTAAATTAAAATGGACCATTAGTTTTATAATGATAAATAAAAATTATTATTAAATAAATATATGGTGTACTAATAAAAGTAATTTGGTTTAAATTAGTTTTTATTATAATTAAAAAATGGATACCTTAATTATAAAATTTACCTAATTTAACTATTTTCTAAGAATAGTATTTTAACAAAAATATTATTGTTTGACTGGGGTCATTAGGTCAGAATTAGCTGTTTGCAATATAGCCGTTGGAGTCTCTGCACATACTATTTAACAAGCCAAGCTGGATTGGATTCTTCAACTTGTCCTGACGATGAACCACACTGGTTGGTTCGAAACGCGTCGACAAAAGATTATCTATGTGATTTCGCCGAAAAAATCCCCTAAACAATGTTATGGATCACAAAAGTCTAAATTCCTTAATAAATTAAAACAATGTTACCATAAATTCATGAAGAGAAACACTACAACACGTTGAAACCCCAAAGACTTTTGCATTAATTCAAAAAAGTATACAAGAGAGCTTGAGAGCTTAGTACACGATCCAGAGATCGGATGATACTGATTAACAAATGACTTACTATTTAAAAATAAATCCTCCAATGGCTAGTTCGAGTGATCCTCGTCAAAGCAATATCGAACGTTGATGAAGATTAAAATTTCTTTTAATCTCATTCGTCGAAATTTTAAATTATTGAGGAAATTCGAAATTTTCAATTAAATGCATTTTAATGAATTCAAAAATCAAAATTTTGAATTAATTTCCCCAAAATTTTGACTTTGACTTAACTCCAGGGACCAAAGGCTTAAAATTTAGCAAAATAATTAATTTACCTTAGTCTCTGGACCTCTTAAACTTTAATTTTTTAAGGACCAACGAATTTTGCCTTTGGAGAATTTAAATTTACTTAGGACCTAAAATTAATCAAATTTCTGGCTTAGGATTTTAATTAATTTTGGCCAGTTTTTTTTTTTGTTGTAAGCTTTGGTAGGACTCTCCCATTTTCATGTCCATTACACACCCCGCTACAGGGGAAGGGTAGCCCAAGATTTGAACCCAAGACTTCCGGTTCGGTGAGACTTCATTTTCCCGGCGACTGCCACTTGAGCTACCCCATGTGGACAATTTTGGCCAGAAAATTTAATTAATTAACCTATGAGGGGATAAATTATTTTTCTAACCCTTAAGACACTTTACATCATGATTTTCACATTTTTTACATCTCAAGGGGAAAACCCATTTGAAAAGGACCCTCACAGACTACCCAGTTATGTGACACAAATATAATCTGGCAGATCAAACAATTTGTAATAAAATAACCTAACCAAATAGTTAGGATTATTCCCAAATCGCTTTTACATAGATTCGATCTAGAACACTAGGACTCCCCTAAGATCCCAGTGACAAAATCCATTCCGGCTTTGGGGTAAGGTTGAAGGAAAACTCTGCCGATCATCCGAGAATGGATTGGTGAGACAAAAAACCTCCCGAAATGTAGATCATCACCAAAAAAGTAGGTTTACCTAGGTGATTACATACACGACATGGATCTGCTAAGATTATTTACATTATACACATGCAGACTGGATTTGCATTATAAGATGATGATCAAGCGGATGATGATAGCTGGACGACACGAACACATCGATCAGGCGCTATCCCTTTTGCGAAAAAGAGGGTGTACTGCTATGGGTCGTTGACATGTAGTGGTCAACACAACAGACAACAACGATCCGTCTCTTGGCCTTCACTAGCTTGGCTGTAGGCTTCTTTAAACAACGAAGGCTTCTCACGATTGCCTTACGTTTGCTCACATTCTCTTCTACTCTCTCAAGGAGTCTTATGTAGACCGAGCTCTGATACCATGTTAAAGAATGAAGAATGTGGAGCAGAGGTCTAAATTTTTATTCAATAACAATTAAATAGAATACATAGGAGACATCATAAATAAATGATTGAACTGGAACTCAACTGAATTGGACTAAACTCAAACTAACTATGACACCTGGATTGACAATTGTGATACCTAGCAGGTGGTTGGAATTAGTTTCTCCAACACCTTTTTAGGGAGTCCCATAAAACTCTCTATCTAGGTTTTTTCCACTTTTTGGACCATAAGTGTTTGGCCTCGTACATGAGGGAGGTCTCTCGATTTAGATCTTGCTTAGTACACGCTTTTTAGTCCCATCTAGGCTCAATTCGATTGATTATAATTATTATTATTATTTTTTTTTGGTTGATTCTTCGTAGTGTAGGAGCATACAAGCAATATGAAAGCAAGTCCCATCACCAACTCCGGCCTCTGGAGTTTTGGTGTTTGGAATCAATTTGCAAGTAGTCCCACCTGTGTTCTAGTGAATATAGGCACCAAGAGGTAGGCAAATAATATTCATGCCTTAAATATCAGATTTGTGAGACCCCAGGAGGCCACCATTGCTTGACCAGCTAGACCCTTGTGATTCTATGACCTCAGTTTTCAAGACAGTTCACATCGCACTCGTACTCAAGGTACTTCATCCATGTCTCAAACGTGAGCTTCTGCATCCAGAAAATGAAACATATCTCATACCTTATCTCTAGGCTCTACAAGATCATTTGACTAGTCATTTACTAGGAGTTTCTTCGATTTGGCCTCAAATGTTAGGAGAGAGGGTTTCAAGAGTGCTGATTGCCCCCTAGGAGAAACATCCACCCTAGAAGGCTGATGGTTCTTGGCCTTTGGTTCTTTGCTGTAGTTGCTTGTATATGCATCATTGCTTTGTTTCACTTCTCCATACTATTAGGACTTAGTTTTTAAATTCTTCTTAGCATAGTATAGATTTGCTTATATCATGATTTTCTAGGAGTTGCTTTAGCATACCCACTTTGTATTCTCACTGATGTACTTAGCACTTAGCAGTCCCATTGACCTATTTGTGTTCATTTGCTGAGTATTAATAAAATTATCTTCTCTTCTTTTATTTGTTTATCTCATTCCCAACTAGTCAATTGGGTGTAGCTCAAGTAGTTATGGGGAAAAGTTGTTACCCCACCCACTTGGGTTCAGTTCTCACTTTGTGACATGTTTGCTCTTAGCAAGTAAATTTTTGATGAGCTTTATTATATATATGATTTATACATGAGTTGTGAACATGCAGTTGTGCCGTGAAGAATCGAGGGTTTACCTTGGGTATTGTTATCCACCATTACGTTAATACGTACAAGGATAAATAATGAAGATGGTTAGACTATCAGTATGATAGGTTAAGGGCATTGGGTGTATTCACCTCTAAAAAATGTGATAGTTGATTTCCATCTTGCACTAGTTCTGAGTATGGGACCCTTACCAACAAGCCCTTGAAGGAAACTGCTCGGCACAAGCAATAATGAAGATGGTTAGACTATCAGTATGATAGGTTAAGGGCATTGGGTGTATTTGCCTCTAAAAATTGTGATAGTTGATTTTCATCTTGCACTAGTTCTGAGTATGGGACCCTTACCAACAAGTCCTTGAAGGAAACTGCTTGGCACAAGCAAAAGTTATGGAAACTGCTCAGCACAAGCAAAAGTTATGGAAACTGCTCAGCACAAGCAAAAGTACTATACATGGTGTGAAAATACTTCTAGGATGCTGGTTGACATTTTTGGAAAGGTTCTTAGTTTTGAAGAACAAAAGGAACATATATCCCTTTGAGGGTCATGTTGATTTGTAGATGCAAAGTATAAGTCCAGGCTAATTAAAATAGGACACCAAGTTTCTGACAATTAGGCAATTTCAAGTAGTGAAAGTTACCTTTGCAAGTTTCCCTAATCAGGGATGATTACAACCTTCCTCCATAACACCCACAGCTTGGACAATAGTCATAAGAGGGCAGCACCTTCAGTGGCAAGAGTCATTCTTTATAAAGTCGAGAAGGGTTTTATTGTGCAGCAATGGTATCCTACAGGGAACGTGTTGCTGCCAGCCCAATATTTGTCTCAAGACAAAGGGATACTCTGGTGAATTTGTAAAAGTTCAGGTTGATCAAAGTATATTCTTTCCAGTATAAGGACAGCAATAGTATCCCAGGAAAATGACTGCAGTTTGAAGTGACTAAACTGCTCACTACCAGCAGCAGGGTGCAATATTTGTAGCATGTTTTTGATGTCTACCAATATTAATGTCTATCAGAGTTCGAGGCCTAAAGTTTGAACACCCTCCGTGAGAAACTGGTAGCAGTCACATATGGAAGATGGTGCCCAATGTGTGAACAGATTGAGGTATTATTTCTGTACTTTGGAATCCTTTTTGGAAGATGCGTTTGCAAAAGGAAATGTCCATTTTCAATGATCCTACAATCTGATCAATTTCACTCATCTGGATTGGTCTTAGTAACAATGAAAAATTACGGTATGCCGATTTGCAGAGCAATGATACTGACTCTGGATTCTTTGAAAAGATTTTCATGACTCGAGCAAATTCTGGGAAGATATTGGAATATGGTGTTTGAGCACAGCAACCAAAGTTTCGGGGACTTATTGTTGCACCTTTAATAATCTGGTTGTTTTGAAAAGTGCCCAGCTTTTCAAGGAGGCAGAATTTAGTACAAAACTATTATAAGGTTGCTTTCTTATTCTCAGACTCCCAACCTTTTAAGGTGACCCTTCAAGTAATGCATTGATATATATGTATACTGCTGGACCATTCTGCACAGGGAGGCTATACGCAAATGGAGGCTCGGCTTGATCCAAAAAGGTTTCCTGTTTTTTGGAGGATTTCCCTTTTGACTTTGGCAGGCTGATTCCATCATGGAAGATGATTTGGATGGTTCATTTGTATAATTTATGGATGACATATACTCCCAAAAGAAGCCTGTGAAGGCTGGACATTACACATTGAGAGCTGTTTTTGAAGGCATAGTCTAACTCTTCTATGTTTTGGCCCTTTTCTGGTAATATTTTCCATCAATTTTGGCAGAAATCCAGCATGGATTTGTTGGAATCACAAGTTTGAGTTATGAAATCTGCATAATCCGAGTGCTCTAGGAGTTTTTCAGGGTGCTGAGTTCATTTATGCATTCAAACACACATTTTAAACAACAAAAAACAGTGATTTCGCCAAAAATTGTATCATTGGATTCCAGTGAAAAAAGCCAACACATAGAAGAGTTAGACTGCACCATTTTTGAAGGGCTGATCGCTTTTTGGTTGTTACCTGCTCATTTTTGTGGGGCAAGTTTACTTTGGAGATTGAACATCCACCTTGGAGGTACATATATCCACATGTGGAGGAAGACTTGGGTCTTGCTTGATTGGTGGAGGAGACAAGCCCTTTGGAGAGCCTTTGGAGGTTAGACATGGCATCTTGGAACCCCTACTTGTCATCATTTATGGGGACACCATTCCTTTGTGGTTGATTTTATTGTACATGTGGCATGAACAACCCATTGTTATGATTTTGGATTAATTAATTAGAGAATATGGTATAAACACATACACAATTCCTCATTCGTAAATTATGGATGAATTAAGGGAGAAATTCCATAGCTTGTTCTTAATTTTTTTGATATTTTGTTTACTACTTTTCTTTTCTAAAAGGCTATGGAAGGTTGAGTAATGTGACCTCTCTAGGAGGAGAATGTGTGGATGCCTTTTATTTCTTCTTAGATAATCATCGTCTAGAGCTTTGGATGGATGAAAGCCTTATTAAATGGTCTCTCTTTGTCTTGTTTAAATTGTTTATGAATGAATTTAGGTGCTAATGTGCCTTTCTAGTAGATAGGGCACATTCTCTTAGGTCTTTTAAACAAACCCTTCTTTTTCCAAGTTCTTGGAAGGTTCCTAGTGGATAGCCTTCCCTTGAATTAATTCTTGAGGTTGTTTTAGGGTACTAGGAGGATTTTTTAGGATTAGTAGTGAACAACCTTAGATATTGCCCTAGATTCACCCATATTCTTCCAAGGTTGTGTTCTTACTTGACCCCATATGCCCTAAAAAATAGCAATAGGTTAAGGCACTAGTCACCAATCCTTCCATCAAACTATATCCTTTAAACTCCTTTAAATTTTTTTGTTGGGTTTACTCTTCGTAATCACATTGGAACTCATTGGCTTACACCCTATAAATCCTACCATATGGAAGCCCCCCTTGAGCTAGAGGAGAGCCAACTTGAAGAGAAGAAGAGGGTTGGTGAGGTGACAATAGCCTCTCTCTTAGTTTCACTCAACTTGCATTTGAGCTTTGGGACTTTATCTCCATAAGTGGGAGTTTGTGTGATAACAAGTACCATCCTTACAATGAGGGGAAGAGCATAGGTACTTTCCCTCAAACACTACTATTTCCCAACCAAAAAAATAATAATGTATTAGAACAAGAAGCACACACCCCACACACACATAACGCTAGCATGGTCTTGTGCAAAATTTGATGTGATATAATACATTTTGTATGCATATCATTATTATTAGTTTGTTACCCTTTGGCTGATTGTGGGCCCACAAAGGTTATACTAGTACCCCTAGGTCTTAATGCATATACAAGAGCCATTTATGATTCATAAGGTGTTACTACATTGCATGATTTGTATTGCCAATAGTGTTCTATGAACTATATTTGCATGTATAAATTTGAAAATCTATCCTTCATCAACTTGTAACTATTTAATAACAATTAATTGGAGTGTGGATATAGAGTAATGAATAAGGGAAATATGTTTTGTAAAATGTGTTGCTTATTTTGATGCTTTCTTTCTCACATCCCAATACTTAGCAAAAACCTTTGATCACTGGTACTCAACTCATGTTTTTTATTTTAATTTATAAAGATATCTTTTATCAACATAAAGATATTTACAAAGGAGAAATAAAAAAATGGAAGGGTATATACAATGCTAATCATATCCTCTTCCACAACACTACTAGAGCATAAATAAATTAGAAGACGCTAGGGCATTTAAACGTTTAGCATCTATATTTATAATGGGTAGATACCCTTTAGCCATCAATTTCATACATTCTTCTTCTTCATATATGATAAAAGGACATAATTGACCTCATTAGTGAAAAAAAAACTTGCACCTTAGCTTTTAGATAGTGAATGATGTAGTAATATTGAGGTAGTTCTAGATTCCTATCAAGGTAGAGAGAACTAGATATCTTGAGTCACCAAAAACTGCAGCTCTCCAATTAATGCAAAGTATTGATCCTAGATGTGACGTCAATCTCTAGCAATTTGGCAGTTCTAAAAGATGTTTTTCATTGTTTTTGTTTTGCCACAGACTAAATAGAGCTCATTTGCAAATCCACTCCTTGTCAAACAAGTCTTGGTTGGTATCTCTTGGGAGTTGACTAACTAGGCAAGGACCCAAAATTTGTATGACAAGTGAATGGACCAGAGCCTATGTAGCCTACAAATCCACATCCTTGGGATGAGAAGAAGTCCATTGAGGATTAAGCGTTGGAGCTAGGGCATGCTTTTGATTTAGTAGAGAGTAGAATTTCCTAGAGTCATAATCATGAATCTATTTACTAAACAATTACTCTCAATCTCTCCACAAAGGACCTTGCATTTCAATGTTTATTTTGAACAAATCTTCAAGTGGAGTAAGCACAACAATGTCTCTTATAATTGGTTTGTCAAAAGAAAGGAGGGCCTTCTACCATGCTAAAGATTTCTGCTCCTTAGAGGATCTATCCTTAATATCCAAAGATCCCTCTAAACGAAATTGCCTTTTCTGTCTAACCTAGAGGCATGGAACCATGGGATTTCGAACAATGCACTAGTCCTGGTGTTTCCAGTGCCAAATGGGGTGCCAAGGTAAGTCCTGGCTTGACCTACTTTTAGAGGCGTTCCACTTAATCAATCAACAACAAATTTCAGGGCCTTGTAGATTGCTTTTGAATATAAAGGACCCAACAATCGAGGAAAAAGGAGGAGATGAAATTACATCACACAATCCAAAATAATTGTGTTCCTCGAATGCATGCTAAGTTGGAAGAACCTGTGTCGCCACTTGACTTGCCATATCGCAGGATTCTCTAGATACTCACTACCGACATAGAAGCTGAGATATTGCCTTGTGAGGCCACATCAATAAGACCTAATCCCTCATCCTCCTTGTGCATAATGAACACATCCCAAGAATCATTAGAAGACCTCAATCCCCTCCATATTTAGATCGCAAAAAATGTCTTGAGAATATCCTCTAGTCTCTTGAATCCTTATTAGGGGAGTCAAAATGAGACATAATATGTGTTTGAGGCCTAGAGTATTCTTGAAACGATAATCAACTTACTTGCAAAAGGGAGGTCCCTAATTACTGGAAATGGAGTTTTGTTTGCAACTTAATAAACACCAATCCCACATAGTACTAACTAAAAAAATCATGCCAGATAGGGTCCCAAGATAGCTAATAATCATGCGAGACCAGATGAAGTTCCACATGAGGGGAAATCCAATGTGAATGGTCATCAATGCCTACTAGTGAAAATTTAACCTTCTACTCATTAGGAACTAATCCTAAAGCAACACATTAGAGTAATAGGCATCCTCTTTCTTGCTCCATCAACTCCTTATCTACTTGAATTCATAGAAGAGAATCATCCACAAGGTGATTGTCTACCATCCATGAACCATCTAGGATGGATTGTCCTTCATCTTTCCTTGAAGCCTAGCAATCTCCAAAAGGTATCCCACGATATTTGCAATTAGAACATATGGATAAGGGATAGAATGGAAGCCCTATCTAGTTGAACAATGAAGGGGGATTTAGGGAGAGAGAGAGAGTTATTCATCGATACAAATGGTGTGGTATTGGAGAATAAAATATTTACTCTTAACCATGACCACATATTTAGGCCCAAATCCAAGTCAAAGTAGCATCTTCGTGATAAAGGGCCAATCAATTTTATCACATGCTTTGTCAATATCAATTTTAGAAACAAGGATTGTTGATTTGATTCATTAGCCCATTCCATTCCCTTGTTGAAATAACTGTAACCAAAATAAAATTTCCCTAATCAAATCTCATCTGCTCCTATTTGACCAGTTCCATGGCCACTTTGTGAAGTCAAAGCATAACTACCTTTTCCAAAATTTTATAAGAAACACCAAGTAAAGTAATAGGTCTCTAGTCCTTGATTGACTCTCTAGCCACATTCCTCAAGATAAGTTTAATTACACCTCGATTTAAAGATTCTGTCTAGGAACTCAACAAGGAAGTTTCCCTGGCCATGCAATAAAATTCATAACCAATTGTGTTCCACATTGTCTTGAAAATTCATAGGGAAAACCATCAAGCCCAAGAGATTTAACATTTTTCATTGGGTTAAAGGTGTCGAGGGTTGTTGATTTTTCATAGAATCTTCTAACTGATAATTACTTATGATTACTTACGTTAATGTTTTCTTCCATTCAAATTCATCATAAAGCAATTAAATAGAAGATATCAACAATAGAAACAAAATGCCAGTAGGATCATAAAGAGAGAACAAAACAAGCGACACAAGAATTTACCCTGGGAAAACCCACATGGGGGAAAACCCAACAACCTTTTCCTTAGAGAAATTATTCAATTCAACAGAGATATATCTGATTCTTCTAGCCAAGAACAAGGTCAATTTGACCAACAATATTACTATGTTCAAACCTGGTCAAACTGCCCTTAGGTCAAGTCATAAAGATGCCCAATCAACTCGACCTGGTATGATATGCTAGGTTGAATTTTAGCCTCCTTGAATTGCCTGGAAACTCGACCCTGCTGCTTCCTAGAAACTCATACCTCTGCTCAGAAACTGCTGCCCAAAAAACTCTCTAAAGCTCACACGTGTGGGGTCAAATAAGAGAGAGAATGCATGAGATATCTTTGTCCTTCTTCTTTGTCCTCCTTGTCTTCTTCTTCTATGTTTGGAATTTGGATGCCTAGAAAATGTCTTTTATTATATGTGATATGAATTTCCCAAGATGAGGAGGTTGAATGGCATATATATAGTGATTCTAGCTAGCCAAATGTGTGTCTCTCTGCCTGGGGCCTGTTAGTTTTTGGTAGCATCAAAAGTGCTTTAGCCTTGGAAATTGGTGGAGAGGCTAAGGCACATGAATTCTAAAGAAGTTAGAAACCATTTGGTAAAATTCGACCCAGATTGTATTGTATTAAAATAATTAATATTTTTAATGGGGTCCCTAAGTCTAAACTTAGGGAAATTAAAATATTAATGGGTATTAATCAAAATATGGGTGAGAATGATCTAGAAGGCAGATCAAGTCATGTTTTAATCTTAGCCGTTGATTAGAGACTTAATCTTGGCCGTTGAAGACTCAACATGAAAAGTATAAAATGGAGGGTTGGGGTTCATTTGGAAACAGAGAGAGAGAGGACAAATTGATCTAGTGTTCGATATCTGGGGCTAGGAAGCTGAGAAATTCGAACTAAATGATCATTCAACAGCAGAGAGGCAGTGAGAATCCAGGAGGAATTTCCGGAGAATACTGACAGAGAGGCAGAGAGAGCTTGTAGAGAGGTAGTGCAGTGGCCGGGAGAGCTGATGCTGGGCCAGTCTGGGCCCACATAGCCCTGACGCAGAGCCAAAAGGGCCAACGCAGAGCAGAAAAGCTGCCTGTCACAAAGAAGCCGAAACTGCCAAAACAACCGGGATAGCTGACGCAGAGGGTTGGAGAGGTGTCGCAGGGTTGATGTAGAGCTAGCACAGAAATAGTTGGGGTTGGCTAGTCTTGTGCCGGATCAACTGAAATTCTGCCGGGTGAAGTGAGGTAAAAGTCACTCAGATTTTCCGCTAGTATTTTCTCTATAAAGGATTGCTAGATGAGCATCCTAGATTTGTATTAAGATATTTCTCCTGCATAATAATAAACCCTCAGAACTGCTGCATTGGTTTTCCCGTATTGGGTTTTTTTGGGGACTATTGTGTCCAAAAATAAGTGTGTCCTATGTATCTTGTTCTTTGCTATGTTTTCTGTTTCATGAGATCAAATATTTAATTAGTGTAGGCTGCATAAGTAATTTGCTTCAATATTCAGAAGAATAACTTGATCAATGTAATTTAAAAATCAAGTAGGTGAAGTAGATTTAGATTTGCTGCAGTAGGGGTTCCTTCAATGTAGGAATTTTCACAGGGCCTACTTGATTTGAAGGAGGGTTGACTTGACCTTATTTGGAGCCAAAAATTTAAATTTGAAAATTCAAAATTTCTCTTTTGAAACCTACATGAAGAACATGTCTTATATCAATCATTTCAAGGACTAAAATGACATGAAAAACATGTCTTACATTTTTCATTGTGTGCATTTCAAGGGCTAAAATATTAATCATGAAGATTGACCATAGCTATAAAATTCAACAAGGGGCTCTTCTTTGGAGAAATCACCAATCAACCCATCACTGTTAATGCATAAAATGTATGGCTCATGAGGGATAACTTTATAGCAAGATTGTCTAGCCTCCACTACCTCATTAGTGATGGAATAAAAGGAGAAAAATTAGTAATGAAATAAAGGGAGAAAATGTTTTGAAACGTATCCCATAAACATGCTTTTCATCGTGAAGGAGTTCTCCTTCAAAGTTTCATCAACATTGTACAATCCAAGGATTTTGTCTAAAGAGGCTTTCCTTTTTCAATAAATTAAAATAAAACTTGGAGCCCTCATCTCCTTCTCAATTCCATTGAAGTTTGAAATGAATTTGGGCACCCTTGATAACACATTCCTCCTCCTTTCGAACCATTGATTCCAACTTTATTTCTTTCTTTTGGAGAGTGATATTGTGGAGATATTTTATTAGACGTACTTTGACATTTTCAAGCCAGAGCTTAGAGGCCCTGAACTCCCTTCTTTGCCTCTGAGCCATTAGTTTACATCAACCTCTCTTAAATTTCATAGATCTATGAATGGTTGTGTCCCACAATCCACTAAACGAGGCAATTGTTATCCCATTAAGGCCTTGGGGAGAGGTTTTAGACTTCGTGGAATAAAGCCCTAAAGTTAGGTCACTTGAGAAACATTAAGCTTGAATAGGGATGATGGAGAAGAAGTAACTGATTGACCCAAAGAATTGGTAGAGTGAATGGGAAAGTGAAGCTCTTGGATTTTATTAGCACATTTGTAGGTTGAAGTTTATTGATTTGTATAGCTTGCGAGGTACTCCCACAACCCTAGGGCTCTGGGTTTGGGAGAAGTTTGACCCACATGGGATTTGTGGGCAAGTGTACCCAAGAAGTGGGGTTTTGGACACAAGAAAGGGGTTTAAGATCTAAAAAGAAATTATTATTATTTCCTAAGGTCAAGAGGACTAAAACCCTAGATCTAGAGGGTTCGTAAGAGACTAAAGGGAAAAGTATTTAAAGAGGCCTAAGGATCAATCCTAGGACATCAATGTGAGAAACATCATTGAGCGTGGAGGCTAGAGAAATGTAGTCCTAGAAGCAGCTGAGCTAGAAGGCCAAACACGGCTGCAAGTGAGGTCGAGATCCATCCAAGTGCATTCGTCCAAGAGAAAGGCAAGTCTGAGGTAGCCGCAGTCCAAGAGGAGCCTAGTCCAAGTTGGAGAGAAGGTAAGGTTGTCACTTTTCCCACGATCTATCTAGGCTGATTTTGGTGAAGCTATTGGCCGAGTTTTCTTGCAGGGTTTTGGGCATGTGTGGGAGGTAAAATCTCTATGTACGAGGCCATGTTGTAACCTGTGAAAAATTCACTATTGAAATCCTATTGCAACAACTGGTATTATTTCTCCTAACTGATAAATTAATTAATAATTTTATTGCTAGTAAATATCAAAATAAACACACTGCAACCTTCATAAATAAAATTTTGTGGAAAATAAATAGAGCTGGAAACTAAGAAAATACTAGCACATACACAAAATTTGATGCCATTATTTTTGGACAAATGTCCTCGGAAAATCCCAACTTGGGAAAACCAGTGTAGTAGTGAGGGTTATTATTATTATGTAGTAGTGAATATCTGAGTACAATCTGGATGCCTGAAACTGGCAATCCACAACAAGAAAAATATGGGCAAAATTATTGAAGGGAATTTCCCTTCCTCCACAAGCAATCTCGACACAACCTGCCTTCAGAAAATTCGACTTCCTAGACCTTCTGCATCAGCCTCTGCGCAGACCCTATGACGTCAAGCCTCCAACCAGTTTCTGATGAGGTCGTTCTGCCTGCCATTGCTGAGGAAATCGCCTCTTTGGCACTCTGGACCCTCTACTCGACCTCTAGAACTGAGAATGAATTTCTCTTCAGCTAAATCGAATTGCCCTCTGAAGCAATTGCGCAGTTCTCCGCGCTGCCTCACTAGGAATAACTCAACCTTCTTGTTGCTGCCTCTCCGGATTTGGAAAACTTCCTCTAGATCACTGTCTCTACCCCTCACTCATTGCTTAGATTTCTGGCTCTCTCTGGCAACTGACTGCTGCTACTTTGGAAATCAATTTGCTAAGGAAATCACACTGCTCAAGTATGTTCTTCATCACCACATCGATCTCTTCTTATAATCCACTGTTGGAGCACCAACGACCAAAATTAAAAGTTAATCAACTTAACTGCTTTTCCTGTCCACTGAAATGCCTACTCAGTTTGCATCTGTATATCCACATAACTTGACACCATCACCTCGATTATTCGTAACCCATAGTCGACTACGCCGTGCAAATACCTCAAAATGTGCCTCGATGCTGTGCAATGCACCCTCTTCGGCTCCACCTTGAACTAACCAAGAGTGTTGACCGTGAAGCAGATATCTGGCCTTGTGTTGACCAGATACATGAGTGAATCGATGAGCTGCCTATACAAGGTTGGGTCCACATCTATGTCCTTCGATGAATCTATGTTCTTCTAGTTAGTAATCATCAATGCGGACATGGGCCTATAGTCTTGCATCTTGAACCTCTTCATTCATCAACTCTAAGTCTTTCATCTCAAATTCTGCTACTAGGTACCTCTAGCATGTTAGTTTTTGTAGCATCGAATATGTTATAGCCCCGAAATTTTGTGGAGAGGCTAGAATATATGAGATCTCCAAAACCCAGACGTTGTTTCTAGAAATTCCACCTAGAAATGACTTAATTAGATTATAAATCAATTTTTAAAATATTTTCTAAGTCTCAACTTAGCGAATGTGACTAATTAATCAAAATTAATTAAGTTATGGTGTGAATGTTCTAGAGACGCACACAGATCGACTTCAAGTTAATCCTAGCCATCGATTAAGATCTAATCTTGGCCGTTGAAGTCTCAACAGAGAATTATAAGAAGTCGATAGGGCTTGGTGAAATCACTTAAGCAGTTTGATTTCATGAGTAGATTGATTTCTTGAGTAGTAGCATTTAGTTGCTGGAGAGAGAGCTAGAGAGATCAAAGCAGTGAAAGAGGGGCAGGGACAGTGAAGCCGGAAGAAGGATTCTAGTTTCGGTGAATGCATTTGCAGAGAGGTAGAGGAGCCACAGTGAGGGTGATGCAGAGTAACGTAGTAGCCTCTAGAGGCAATTTCAATTTTGCTGGGGAGAAGTAGAATTTTAGTGCCAAAAGCTGTGTAGAGGTTCTAGAGACCAGGAGAGTCATTTTCCCAGACAACAGCTGATCAGATGGCTTGAGGAGAAGCTGTTCCGAACTGAGTGCAGGAGCAATTGTGCTAGGGTAATGCAGTGATTGCGCAGAACCAATTTGGACGGCTCAATTTGAGCTGAGGTCAAAGCTCGAATTTTCTTGTGGAGTGAGGAAATTCCTCACTAGATTTTTTCTTGGCAGTTTTCCTCTGTAGGATTTCCTGTTTCGGCATCCAGTTGTACTCTGATTATTTCATTGCTGCATAATAATAAAACCCTCAGTTGCTGCATCGGTTTTCTGGAGTTGGGTTTTTTCGGGGACATTGGTCCAAAAATAACTGTGTTATTTTATGTGTGTGCGCTAGTATTTGTTATGCATTTTATTTGTGTAAGTTGCAATGTGATTAATTCAGTATTTGCTGTAGCAAACAATAAATAAATTGTTAAGAATTAATTTAACAATTAGGAGAATTATTTCCAATTGCCGTAATATGAATCGGATTTACGATTTTTCACATAGTATCGGAGTGCAGTTGATCAGTCAAAGAGCTCAGTAGCAAAGACAAAAGGAGTTTCGCTGGTCATTGAGGGGCAGTAGGTCGAAACCCCAGAGGCAGTGCAGTGACCTTGGCCAAGAGGTCGAATTTCTTGAGGAGAATTGATTTTTCTGAGATAGGGACAAAAAAATTCGATCTCTCTAGATCGAGGAATTCCAGAGGCAGAGGGAGCAATCAATGTTTTTCACAGAGAAAATCTCTAGCTGGACGTAGTAGTTTTGCAGCAGTTTGCTAGAGCAGATCTAGCATCGGGAGGAAGAAGAGTGCACACTGAGAGGAAATTTTCCTCAGGGAACTTCTAGTCTCAAGAAGTTCGATTTTCCCCTTGCAGATCAATAGTCGTTGTGAGGGAGTTGCAATGCAGATGCAATATTGGCAGGAATTCAACAAGATTAGAAACACACAAATGCATCACATATCATAGTTGCGCAGTGGTTGGTGGGCAGCACAGGCAGACATCTGTAGTATGGTAGGAGATGATGCAGAGACAGGGTGTTGCTGCAAGAGGCAACAACTCTAGAACACATTCCTCGCTAAGAGGGAGTGTTACTTTTTGTAGCATCGGATGTGTTCTAGGCACGAAATTCTATGGAGAGGCTAGAATACATGAGATCTCCAAAACCCAGAAATCGTTTCTGGAAATTCCACCTAGAAATGACTTAATTAGATTATTAGTAAGTTTTTTAAATATTTCCTAAGGGAATATGACTAATTAATCATAATTAATTAAGTTATGGTGTGAATGTTCTAGAAACTCACACAGATCAACTTCAGCTTAATCCTAGCCATCGATTAAGATCTAATCTTGGTCGTTGAAGTCCCAAGCAGAGGATTATAAAAAGTCGTCGATGGGGCTTGGAGAAATTTCTTGAGCACATCAATTTCATGAGCACATTAATTTCCTGAGTAGCAACATTCACTTGCTGGAGAGAGAGCCAGAGAAATCGAAGCAGTGAGAGAGGGGCAGGGACAATGAAGCCGGAGAAAGGATTCCAGTTCTAGTGAGTGCATTTGTAGAGAGGTAGAGGAGCCACAGTGAGGGTGATGCAGAGCAACGCATTAGCCTCTAGAGGTAATTTCGATTTTGTTGGAGAGAAGCAAAATTTCAATGCCAGAAGCTTGGCAAAGGTTCCAGAGGCTAGGAGAGTCATTTTCCTAGACAACCACTGATCAGATGACTTGAGGAGAAGCTGTTCCAAGCTGAGTGCAAGAGCAATTGTGCTAGTGTGATGCAGTGACTGTGCAGAGCAAGTTTGGACGACTCAATTTGAACCGAGGTCACAACCTAGATTTGCCTGTGGAGTGAGGAAATTCCTCACTAGATTTTTTCCTGTCAGTTTTCCTTTGTAAGATTGCCAGTTTGAGCATCCAGTTGTACTCGGATTATTTCACTGCTGCTTAATAATAAAACCCTAGGCTGCTGCATTGGTTTTCTCAAGCTGGGTTTTTCGGGGACATTGGTCCAAAAACAACTGTGTTATTTTATGTGTGCTAGTATTTCTTCTAGCATTTATTTCTTTCACAGTTTATTTGTGTAGGTTGCAGTGTGATTGATTTAGTATTTGCTATAGAAAACAATAAATAAATTGTTAAGAATTAATTTAACAATTAGGAGAATTATTTCCAGTCGCTGCAATAGGAATCAGATTTACTATTTTTCACATTGCGGTCCTCTATGAGCTCTGATGACCCTGTCAAGAAGAGATCATCCACATACAACACTAGGATGAGTGGCTCACCTCTAACCATCAAATATTAGAGATTAGTTTGCTTCGCTCTTCATGAAGTGCATTTGTTGCAAGTAGCCGTCTATCTGACAATACCATGCCTTGGGAGCTTGTTTGAGCCCGTATAACGCTCTCTTCAACCTGCACTTGTATATGCCTCTCTCATGTGTCTCGCAGCCCTCTAGATGTTCGATATATACCTCCTCCTCTATCACCCTCTTCAAGAATGTTGTATTGACATCCAGTTGGTGAATCTGCCATCCCATTTGGGCTGCTAGAGATATCATTCACTGTACGGAAGTATACTTGGCCACTGGCGTAAAGGTCTTGTCATAGTTGATTCCTTTCTTTTGCACGTACCCCTTGGGCACGAACCTAGCCTTGTACTTCTCTACACTACCATTTGCAGTGTACTTGATCTTGTAGATCCATTTGGAGTCGACAACTATCCTGTCCACTAGTCTAGGCATGACCTCCCATACATCATTTGTCTGATGGTGCTATACTCCCCATGGCATCTTTCCACACCTGATGCTCTGCAACCTCCTCGTAACTGGAAGGTTCCATGTCGATGACCTCTGTCACCAACGCTTTGTAGCTGTCTGGCTGTCTATGCTCACTCTTGCTCATCCTAAGAGCTCCCACAAACTCATGCGCATCCTTTAGCGTCTAATGAACTTCTCATTTGGTTCTACCACTAGTGGTGGGTGGGGCTTCCATCTCCTGATCCTGCCCTTGCTGCTTCGTTTGCTGCGAACTCGTTGGACCTCTTGCACTTGAGCTAGTGCTAATACTGGTAATTGTACTGCTGTCCTTGCGACTGTACCTGTTGTTGTTGTTGCTCAACCCTTGGACCTTCTGCTGGCTCAATCTGATCATCTATTGGCAACTCGCGAGATCTCCTGAAGGCCTTCTCCTCTTGGAACTTCACGTCTCGTCTCACAATGATGCTCTTGCTGCTTGGAACATAGATCCTATACGCTTTGGATGTTTTGTCATAACCAACGAAATATTGCTTCTCTGTAGTCTGATTAAGTTTGGTGCTTTTGTCATCCAACACATGATAGTATGCTATACTGCCAAGGATTGTGAAGTGACCGACCTCTAGTTTCTTCTCTATGAAGACCTCCTCTTGTGTTATCTTCTTCAACGCCCTGTGAGGAATTCTTGTTTTATATGTACACCGTTGTGCTACATGCCTTTGCCCACAAGAACTTGGACATATCTTGGTCATATAACTTAGCCTTTGCTACCCCGACTATAGTCTTACTTTTTGATCTGCTACTGCATTATGCTATGGATTGTATGGAGTTGTTCGCTCCCTCCTGATTGTCTCTTTTGTACACAACTCCATGAAGTCCTTGTCAGTGTGCTCGCCTCCATTGCTTGTGTGGAGGACCTTGATATTTTTTCTTGTCATATTCTCCACAAGATCCTTAACTCTTGGAAGCGACTGAAGACTTCATCTTTTGTCTTCAAAAAGTAGATCCAAGTCGTCTTGGAGTAGTCATCTATGAAGGTTATGAAATATTCATACCCTCTGAGAGATCTAGTGGATATTGGGCCACAAATATCTGAATGCACAAGCTGCAACACACCATCTAATTTACTGTCACTTCTTGGGAGTGCTGCTCTAGCGAATTTCCCAAGTACGCACCCCCTGCACACATCATTGTGTTCCGTGCTTAATTCTAGAACACTTGTCACAGTGTCCTTTAGCATATTCAATGTTCCATGGTGTAATGTCCCATTCTTCTGTGCCACAATTCTCCCAAGTCTCTACCACTACTATTGGTGCTGCTTGTTAGTTTTTGGTAGCATCGGAAGTACTCTAACCTTGAAAATTGCTAGAGAGGCTAAGGCACATGAGTTCTAAAGAACCTGTTGACTGCTGGAGTAGCACCTGACGACTATTTGACGACTCCATGCCCAAGGATCATCCCGAAGACACTTGTACCATCAGAGAAGTCATCAGTCAACAGAGTTTTTTAACTCTCCTTCTATCTTCTCATCATATTTCTTCTCTGTACCCAGATTCCACACCCTACGGGGAATTGTAATAAGTGATGCTAGTATGATGTTCTTGAATTTGTAACAGGCCTAAGATGTGGGACTCGATCAGCAAACGAGTACACCTTGGAGTGTTTTTTTATCCGGTGGATTATCCCTTTCGTTTCCTTTCTTTTTCAGAGGGGGATAATCCTCTGGATTTTTTCACTCGTGCACACCCCAAAGCCGAGGTGACGGTTTGAAGATTGAGCCCCTGACACATCTTAGTGTCTAGGGTCGATGTATATTACCATACTAGAACACACGAAAAGTTTCGTGGAATTTGGCTAAGTCTAGTAGGATTTTTTAATAGTTAAAAATTTCCCGCAAAACGGGATTTTTTAATTATTTTTTATATAAAGGCATAAAAAAGTGGCATTAGGAGATGCCTGGGGCGTATGACCAGTCAAAATTCATCCTCAGAGGCCTAGCATTCTCCTAGAGCCTACTTTGGGGGTCAAAAAATGACTCAGAGTCCCTCAAAAGGCAACTTTTCCAGTGACAGTGGCAAAAATGAAGAAAAATTCAAAAAAATAAATAATTGAAAAAATTTAAAAAATTTTCCAAAGTCAAAATAAGTCAAATTTTGACATGGAGATTAAGCAGATGATCAAGGTGACGTGGCAAAGCAATGTGGGGCATACATCAAGTCAAAATTTCAGAAAGTCAAAGGTCAAAGTCAAAGTTTCAGAAAGTCAAAGTCAAACTCAAAGGTCAAAGTCAAAGGTCAAAGTCAAAGTTTGAGTTCATAGAATTTCAAAGTGTAACTTTGATTTAAAGTTGATATTGAATAATTATTTTAAAAAATCGAAGTGGGACCCCCCATCATACCATAACTCAGGGAAGCAAAAAATTTAAGTTCCGTACGCTGTCCGTACGATTTCCGTACGGCAGCCATTTTGGCACATGGTCAAAGAGCCAGTCAGCAAGTCAAATGGAATGTGTACGTTGAATATTAATACAGTCAGCATACGTGGGCCAGTCCATATTTCTCATATCAAATCAGCTATTGGAACCCAGTCCGTACGCAGATCAGCCGTACGTACGGCAGTCAAAGCCAGTCCGTACGCAGATTGAGCAGCAAATTTCGGTGGCCAGTAAACAGCCAGTTAAACGCATCTTCAGTTAGATCAGCATGTATACTCAGCATTTAACTCAGTTTACAGGCAGTTAAATCAGCAAGTTATCTCCAGTCAACTCAGCATTTAACTCAGTTCAAAGGCAGCCAAATACGAATTTATTACAAGCAGTTGTCTTCAGTCAAGCAACGGTTCAAAGGCGGCCACGTGGAAATCAAGAGCAGTTATCTTCACATTGGGATTGTCATCAAGCCACTTGTCATGTCATTTCTTCATTGGGATCTTCACCTTATTGCCATTTGTCACTGGGAATTTGCCTTGGGATTGTCTCCCATTTTCCTATTTATATGAGCCTTGGGCTCTTATTGTAATATATAGAACGAGCTATTGGGCTGACGGAGACTCTGTCGGATTGTGTATTCAGCATTCTTATTAATAATAAAAGTCTTTGGGGTTAGCAGCTTCTCGTGTGGTGCATGTCTTGGTATATGAGGTATACTTGTATCGTTTCATGTTCATGTGATTTTCATTTTGCTTTCTAAGTTGTTTTTCATTTTGCCTGAAGGCACTATTGTCTAGGGAGGAGAGATCTGCAGCTATCTCAGATCTCTTCTGGGCTTGGTATATCTTGCACGCTTGTTGTAGCTTGTCCATTCTCGGTTGAATGACAAGCTCAACTTGGTCTCTATATGCCAAGTTCCTTTCTGCACTAACAACTTGTTTGCAAGTGTTTTTTGTGTTCTCAAGCGACAGGTTTGCCAGCTCTTTTGGAGGGCGAGGACTTCTTCGACGGGAATAGTCACCTCCCAGGATACCAAGGATCCCACATGCTGTTCAAGCCATCAAGCTCTTCAGACACCAAAAAAAGGGATTTACGCAAGAGGGAAGTACCCAGATCTCTTAGTTTCGTTTCTATTTTAAATCAAAGCAAATTTTCCCTTTTCACTTAAAAGCATTCGTTTCCATTTTGAGCATAAAAAGAAGTACAAACAAAAATATTTTCATTTCCGAAATAACAACGTTATAAGGCACTGGTCATTTGTGTGGTACATGTTCATCGTATGGTTTATGGCTATTGTTAATATTTCGTTTTGATTTTAGATCTCAGATTGACAATCTTATTTACTTAAATAATCCTCCTAGAACTTTTCATATTAGCTTTAGGCTTAACTTTCCATTTAGGGACCCCCCCCCTTAGCTAGCCTAGGAGATAGCTAAAACGGAGAGAGTTGGGATCAGCGTGACAGCCCCTTCTCTGAGTTCCCTGCCACCAACCACACCTTGTGGGGTTGAAGGCTTTTTCTCGCTAACTGAGTAGGTAGGTGCGGGCGGCAGGGTCAACATTCTTTGGCGCCGTTGCCGGGGACAAGCTTTCTTGTACCTGGGAAATCAACTAACCTTTTGATTTTAGCATTTTGAGTTTTAGATCTAGATTCTTGTTCAAGTGGCGACTCCACTCAATCCAAATTTTGCAAGAGTCTCTACCAGGAGAACTTCAAGTGGTCTAGTTAGCCCCTCTCCTGATCCT
>APFE031473268.1:846-22320 GCA_000404065.3 Pinus taeda
TCCTGGGTGGTAGATGCAGGGGCCTCATTCCATGCCACACCTGATAAGAAATACTTTCATGACTATGTTCAAGGAGATTTTGGACAAGTTCGTTTGGGTGATGATAAACCCTGTAAAATTGTTGGAATGGGTAAGGTTCTTGTAAAACAGCGGAATGGAAACCAATGGCTACTAAAGGAGGTAAGGCATGTTCCAGATCTAAAGAAAAATCTAATTTCAACAGGGCAGTTAGGCGGTGAAGGTTGTGTGACAACTTTCACAGATAAAGCTTGGAAAGTCACCAAAGGAGCCCTGGTAATAGCAAAAGGCGAAAAGGTTGGTACATTGTATTTATGCAATGGTATTTCTAACTCTGTTAATGCTTTAACTTCCAAAGGAGCAGATGCAGCATTATAGCATCATAGGCTTGGACACATGAGTGAAAAAGGGATGAAGATTCTTCACTCAAGGAATTTGTTGCCGGGTTTGAAGAATGTTGATTTGGACTTCTGTGAGAATTGCATTTATGGAAAATAGAAGAGAGTCAGATTTCTCAGAGTTGGGAAAGAAAAGAAGAGCAAAAAATTAGAGCTTGTGCATACAAATCTATGGGGACCTGCTTAGGTATCATCTCTCAGTGGCTCTCATTATTATGTTACTTTTATTGATGATGAAACTAGAAAACTTGGATTTATTGTATTAAGAATAAATCTGATGTATTTGATACTTTCAAGAAATGGAAAGCTTTGGTTGAGATTGAGACAATAAAGAAATTTAAGTGTCTCAAATCAGACAATGGAGGTGAATATTGCAGCAAAGAGTTTGATAGGTACTATTTAGAGCATGTAATTCATAGAGAGAAGATAGCTCCAAGAACACCACAAGAAAATGGTGTATCAGAAAGGATGAATAAAACAATCATGGAGCGTGCAAGGTGCATGAGATTGCATGCAGGATTGCCTTTACAGTTTTGGGCAGATGCTGTAGATACTGCTGTTTATCTAATAAACAGAGGGCCTTCAAGTTCCTTGGATGGTGGGGTTCCAGAGGAAGCATGGACAGGTAAGAAGGTAAACTACTCTTTTTTAAAGCCTTTTGGTTGTGAGGCCTTTGTCCATATTGATAAAGAAAATAGAACAAAGCTTGAGGCAAAGTCAAAGAAATGTACCTTTATTGGATATGGTGTTAATGATTTTGGTTATTGCTTATATGATTACAAAAATCACAAAATCATTAGGAGTAGAGATGTAATATTCAGTGAAAAGGTCTTGAAGAATCAGTTGTAGGAAAAGAAACAGGAAAAAGAAAACAAGGAATACACAGTTCTTGATGAAATCACTGAAAAAGTAAAGGTGCCTGAAAATAATAATAATCAACAACCACAACAACAACAACCACCACAATACAAAAAGGCAACCCAAACACCTGAAAGTGGTGTTAGAAGATCTACCAGGATAAGTAGACCCCCTGAACGATACTCTCCTTCATTATATTATTTATTATTGACTGATTCTGGTGAACCCGAATGTTATGAAGAAGCAATGCAGGTTGAAAGCAGGAAGAAGTGGGAGGGAGCCATGGAAGAAGAGATGGACTCCTTAATGCATAACCAGACTTGGGATTTAGTCAGGTTGCCTGCAGGAAAAACTACATTGAAGAATAAATGGGTTTACAGGTTGAAGGAAGAAGATGGAGGAAAACAGAGGTACAAAGCTAGACTTGTGGTGAAGGGGTTTGCACAGAAGAAAGGTATTGATTTTGATGAAACATTTTCTCTTGTTGTTAAAATAACTTCAATCAAAACTATTCTAAGTCTAGTAGCAGCTGGAGATTTGCATCTTGAGCAGTTAGATGTAAAGACAACCTTTCTCCATGGGGATTTGGAGGAAGAAATATATATGCAGTAGCCACATGGATATGAGGTGAAAGGGAAGGAGAAACTAGTGTGCAGGTTGAAGAAGAGCTTGTATTTCTTAAAACAGGATCCAAGGTAGTGGTATCTAAAATTTGACAAGTTTATGTCTGAACAAGGTTATACTAGATGTCACTCTGATCATTGTGTTTATCTGAAAAACAAAATGATGGAAACTATATTATATTGTTATTGTATGTAGATGACATGCTTGTTGCAGGATCTAACATGCAGGAAATAAATTTACTCAAAAGAAAATTGGCAAATTCATTTGCAATGAAGGATTTGGGAGCTACAAAACAAATCCTTGGTATGAGAATAACTAGAGACAGAAAAAATCATAAAATTAACATTGTCTCAAAATGAGTACATACAAAAGGTGTTGAAAAGATTTAATATGCACAATGCAAAACCATTTAGTACACCTTTTGCTAGCCATTTCAAACTTAGTAAGGAAATGTGCCCAAAGACCCAAGAAGACATGGATTATATGTCTAAAGTTCCATATGCATCAACAGTTGGAAGCTTAATGTATGCAATGGCCTGCATAAGGCCTGATATTGCACATGTAGTGGGAGTTGTAAGTAAGTACATGAACAATCTAGGAAATGAACATTGGATGGCAGTGAAATGGATTCTCAGATATTTGAAAGGTACCAGAAATCAAGCATTATGCTTTGGTGGTTCAAACATTTCTCTACAGGGATCTGTTGATGTGGATATGGTAGGCGAAAGAGATAACGGGAGGAGCACTATAAGATATGTATTTACTATAGGTGGAACAGCTGTCAGTTGGGTTTCAAAAATCCAAAGTGTTGTTGCACTTTCAACAATAGAAGCAGAGTATGTTGTTGCTACAAAGGCTAGTAAAGAAATGATTTGGTTACAAAGGTTTATGGGTGAATTAGGTAAGGAGCATGATATGTGCACGTTATACAGTGATATCCATGCCATTCATCTTGCAAAGAACTCAACATTTCATTCCAGGACTAAACACATACGGCTCAAGTACCATTTCATACGATCAGTGTTGGAAGATGGAGAGTTGAAGCTAGAAAAGATACATGCTAGCCAGAATCCTCCAGATATGCTAACAAAAATTGTAACCAGGGAGAAACTAAGAATATGCTTAGTTTCAATTGGTCTTCAAGGATGACTATGAAGATGAGAAACAACCGGGTCCAAAGAGGAGTCATTGTCCAGCAAATGAAGTAGTGGTCGAATTGCTACAATCATTCTCCAAGTGGGAGATTGTTGAGTGTGGAGCATGATTGTTTAGAGGTCTTTGTTTCAGTTGAATGTATACCCCAGGAAGTTTGTACACCCCTCCACGCGGGGGGGACTTGTCCCCCCCCATAGGGGTTCGGGGGGGCCAATCCGCCCTGGCTGGGGGGTCCGGGGGCAGAAGTCCCCAGGCGGGGGTTTTGGGGGCAGCGCCCTCGAAAAATTTCCTTGTAAAAGGATAGTAATTTCTAGTCAATCTAGGCCGCTCATTAGGCGGATAATCTGACGGTAGAACTTATGTTTAGTTTAGGGCTTTTTTCCCTAGAAGGAAACCCCTCTCTTTGTATGAGGGCATTGTATTTGAGGTTGTGTAATAGATGTGTATTCTCTGAGCGAGAAGTAGAGAGGTCATATTATGAGAGAAAACAGAGGATATTACAGCGGATCTGTTGTAGGTTGTGTCTCTTCATTTTGTTGGATAATAGAAAGGAAGGATTGGTTGTTTGGGGTGGACGTAGCCCAAATTGGGTGAACCACGTATATCTATGTCTCTCTTGTTTTATGTGTTTTCTTTGTTTATATTTCTACAATATTTTATGTGTTCCATTGCTCCGTAATATATAATTTTCTAACATTACAAGTAGAATCATTAGAAACGATTGTATTCACAACACCAACTAGAAAATTCATTATAGAAGAACTTGAGGAGAAACAAAGATCAGGTCAGAGACTTACTCTCGTTGAAATACAAATCCTACTAGCTCATGAGGCAAAGAAAAGATAGATACCTAAGACTTCTACAGTAGGGAAACTAAACGAGATTAGTACAAGAATCCAACAGCCTATCCTTGAATAGATTGTTTCTCAAGAATCAAAACAAGAAAAATAAATAGAAACCTTAGATAAGCCATATATCACAATGGTTGAAGAAGGAGGATCAGCGAGAGGACCTACTACAAAACAACTCAAAGAATATGAGAAACAAATGGAAGAAAGGAGAAGACAAAGAGAGCTTGAAGAAGAAAAAGGAAATGATACTCTATTTTGAGAAAATCAAAATCCACCAGAAGAAGAGGAATCAGCTTTTAAATTTCTAATTCAAGATAGAGGAGAGTACATGGATGAGGAAATTAAAATGAAAAATGTCCCACCATCTGTATTACCAAACTTTTATGGCTTGGTATCTGAATTCCCTAATTCATTTTTGTTTGAGTTTGATATAGTATGCCAAACCTCTGGATATATAGATGATGCACATAGAGTTCGACTTTTCCCTACCACATTAAAAGAAGTAGCACTTAGGTGGTTCATGGGATTAGGTGAACACGCAGTCACTGATTGTGATAACATGAGAAAAATCGTTTTGAAAAAGTATCAACCTTACTGTTGATCAAAATAATCTAAAGATGACATCTTTAGAATGAATCAACAAGAAGATGAAACCTTAGAAGAATACTTGGAAAGATTTTTATACAATCTGAAAAAATCAAAACATAGAGCGATGTTTGCTGATCTTATTCGAACAATATTTATTAAAGGCATACAAGAAGAATATCTAGATGACCTCAATCTCATGGGTAAAGGTGACATTTCTAGTTTACATTTTAATGAGATTTCAAACTTGTGCCAAAAATATTCTAGAAGTAGAGCCAGGAATAGAAGAAGAGCTATGACATCTAAGATCACTAAATCTGCTATAGGAAATATCACTAGAGTTGAACTAGGAAATCTATTTGAAGATTTCAAAACAAACCTTTTAAGCACTTTGGGGAATCAAATAGACACTCTGAAAGCAAAGAAAAGACAAGATGAACAAGAACAAGAGTTATCTATATTTTGTCCCAAATGCAAACGAAAACATGCCTTCAAATAATGTCCTTTAGATAATGTGCATATTTGTGGGTTTTGTACAAAAAATCATGACACTAAGGTTTTCACAAAGATGAAAGTTTTTCAAAACTATAATTTGGAAGCCAATGCAGAGATGGAGAACATATATTTCATGGGAGCTGGAAGGCCATTGCAGCCAAGACCTCTAGGTATGTTTCAAAATCCAAATCCAGCAAATTATAACATGCTTGTTCAGAATTCTTGGAATGTTCCTGTGCCTTGGAAAAATTGTTTTAATCAACAACAGAAAACTTATCCACAACAAGGATGGAGAGGATATTCCTACCTTCAACAATTGTCTCAACACCACCTCAGTAATATCAACAACCATTTCCTCAGCCATATCCTCAACACTATCAGCAACAATATTCTTGGCCATATCCACAACAATACCCTCAGCAACCAATTGTTTATCAGCAAGAGAATTCTCAGCAAACCTTACCTTCTCCTCCACAACTAAATTCACCACAACTACAATTACCATCCAATCAACCTTCTAAACCCATGCAGCTACTAGATCAACCCATAGCTAACCCAAACAATAGAATAGATAGACTAGCTTAAAGCATGGATGAGCTACCATTGTACCCATTTCTGCCACTACAAAACATTGAACTAAGGTCAGGTCAAATTATGCAAATGGAACCTCCACCTGTTCCAACACAGTCACAAAAAGAGAGTCAAATTGATGAACAAGAAATACCAACACACAACAAACAAAATGATCCAACACACAACAAACAAAACAATCCAGAACATGGTCAACAAATCAAAACAATGCAGTCACCTCCATTTCCAGAATGGTTACTTCAACCAAAATTACCCACACCATTGCCACAATTCGATGTTCTTGATGAATTGAGAAATGTGTATGTCAAAATGCCACTACTCCAAGTAATCAAGGATATTCCAATTTTTACCAAAGCCATTAAAGAACTCCGTCTCAAAAAGTATGCAAAGAAAATATTTGATCCACAAACAATACATGTTATTGGCAATTTAGCTGGCTTAACGTAAAATGTCATTTCCATGGAAAATATTTTGACCCAGGCATACCTAGAGTCACATCAATTATGAACAAAATTTCAATTCCAAACACTTTAATTGACTTAGGAGCTGCAATAAATGATATGACATTGGACACGATGAAAATTATACAGCTAACAAATTTACAATCAACACCGATTGTTTTGGAATTAGCAGATCGCTCAAAAATCATACCTGAAGGGATACTCGAAGATATAATTGTTTCACTGGACCGTTGGGAGTATCCAGTTGATTTCTTAGTACTCCAACCAAAATCAAACTTAGGAGGACATCCACTCATACTTGGTAGACCATGGTTGGCAACTACTAATGCATTCATTGGGTGCAGATTGGGTAACAAGATTATTTCTAGAGGCACAGATAGAAAGAAACTTACCTTGTACCCATTAGCCCAAGCTCCAGCAGTAGCACAAAACCTATGGCTTGATGATAAGTACAATGATAAGGAAGAAATATACTATGTTATAAGCATCACTCAAATGTGTGATTTCAGGGAAACCAATAATGAAGACTTAGTGGAAATGTTTATCTCTCAACCTCATGTTTCAGATGAGTTGAGAAATGAACAATACACTACTACAGATCAAATATTGGCACAAAGCTTTCAGGAAACATGTACCATGTATTCTCTGAAAACATTATTTGAATATATCTTTCCAATCAACTCCATTACAAACACACAAAGAAAGAATGTAGAGATTAACCCAGGAAAAACACTAAACATTGGGGAAATTCGAGAAACATCTCAAGAACATAAATTTCTTGACTTGTTGAGCAAATACCAAAAGGAATTTTCTTGGGACTACACTGACATGTAGGGAATTAACCCAGAAACTTTCACTCACCATATCTACACAGACGCTAGCATTTGACCAGTGAGGCAACCATAGAGAAGGATGAATACCATGCTCAAAGAGATTGTAAGAGATGAACTGCAAAAGCTACTGAAAGTCAATTTCATTTACCCCATCTTAGATAGCCAGTGGGTATCTTCTCTAGTGATAGTCCCCAAGAAAAATGGTAAGTGGTGAGCTTGTGTTGACTACAAAGAACTAAATAAAGCCACCCTTAAAGATTATTTTCCATTTACATTTATTGATTAAGTTTTGGATACATTAGCTAGAAAAATATCATTTTCCATCCTCGATGGTTTTAGCGGTTATAATTAAATCAACATAACCCTAGAAGACCAAGAGAAAACAACATTTACTAGCCCCTAGGGCACATATGTTTACAATGGTATAGCATTTGGCTAGTGCAATGCTCCAACAACATTTCAGAGAGAAATATTAGGAATTTTTGCTGATCTAGTCCATGAGTGTGTTCAAGTATACATGGATGATTTTTCAGTATATGGTGATTCCTTTGACCATTCTTTGCAAAATCTTGTGAAAGTGTTTAAATGATGCATTGAAACGAACTTGTCTTTGAGCAATGAAGAATGTTATATGATTTGAATGAGGGAATAGTCTTAGGACATCATGTTTCCTCTGAGGGAATCAAGGTAGATCAAACCAAAATTCAAATTATTGTCAAATTGCCAATTCCAACAAATCAAAAAGATGTAAGAAGCTTCCTGGTTATGCAAGCTATTATAGGAGATTTATTGAAAACTTTAGTAAGATATCTTTGCCTTTGTTCAAGCTTCTTGAAAAAGATATAACTTTCAATTGGAATGGTACCTGTCAAACTGCTTTTGAGAAACTCAAAGAAAAATTATCCTCTACTCTAGTTTTGAGGGGACCAAAATGGACTTTACCTTTTCACATCTCAATTGATGCATCTGATACAGTAGTATGGGATTCATTAGGGCAGAAAGAAGGTTCTTTAACTTATGTCATTTACTTTATTAGTAAAAATTTGACTCCTGCTGAACTCAACTACACAGTAATTGAAAAGGATATGCTTGCAATTATACATGCGGTGAACAAATTTCGTCACTACATAACTAGGTATGAAGTCCTCGTTCACGCTGACCACTCCACCATTAGATACTTAATGAAAAAACCTATTACTAATGGTAGTATCACCAGATGGTTACTCTTACTGTAGGAATTTAATCTCATCGTGTTGGATAGACCAGGAAAAGACAACTAAGTAGCAGACTACTTTTCTAGATTACAAAACCCAGGTGAAGCAATTCCAGTTGAAGATTCATTTCATGATGAACACTTATTTGCAATTTCAATGTTAACTCCATGGTATGCTGATTTAGCTAATTACTTGTCCACAGGAAAAGTACCTCCATCTTTCAGCTCAAAGGAGAAGAAAAGATCCATCAAGCAAAGTGAAAGATGTTCATGGGTTAATGGATATTTGTTTTATACTGGTTATGACATGATTATTAGAAGATGCATTAGAGAGGGTGAAATTATTGACATACTAAAATCTTGCCATGATGAACCTTGTGGTGGCCATGTTGTAGCTAAGAGGACAATGCACAAAATACTTAGCATTGGCTACTATTGGCCATCAATATTCAAGGATTCGAAGAAGTATGTGAGGAGCTGTGATAGTTACCAACGCATAGGAAAACCAACCACCTCCGATGAGATGCCACTACAGCGACACGTACATCTAGAACTATTTGAAAAATGGGCTCTAGACTTTGTTGGACCCATAAATCCACCATCCAAAGGTAAGAAGTACATCCTTGTGTATACCGATTATGTGACTAAATGGGTTGAAGCAAAGGAATTAGTAAGGGCAACAAAACAAACCGTAGTTAATTTCCTTTTTGAAAAATTCTTTATTAGATATGGAGTGCCTAGAGAAATAGTAACAGATCAAGGGATACAATTCACTTCTAGATTGGTTCAAAATATCAATGAAAAGTATAAAATCAAGTGTAGAAGGAGTATACCCTACCATCCACAGGCCAATGGCCAAGTGGAATTGACAAACAAGACACTATAACAAATTATAACTAAAACAGTGGCCATGAATAGAAAAGACTGTGTAGAGAAGTTGAATGAGGCACTAAGGGCCTATAGAATCACCTAGAAAAATACAACTGGGTTTACACCTTATTAGTTAGTATATGGCAAAGAATTTATGCTGCCAATAGAATTTCAAATACATACTTACAAATTGGCTTCAGACTTAGGAATAGAACTCTCTGAAGCACAACAAGAAAGGATAATGCAATTGAATCAAATGGACGAGATGTGCTAGCAAGCAGTGGAAAAGACAATAATGATCTAGCAGTAAAGGACCCAATGGCATGACAAATTAATCAAGAAGAAAGAGTTTCAAGTTGGAGACTGGGCATTACTCTTTGACTCAAAATTCAAAGACTACAAAGCCAAATTTTCAACCCATTGGATGGGTCCCTATGAAATCACCGAAATTTTTGAGAATGGATCAGTCAAACTCACTACAATTGACCAAGAGGAATTAACATTTCTAGTGAATGGACACAGGCTAAAGCTCTATCATAAGGCTATCAAGAAAGAAGATTTCATGAAGACAGTGTCAAAGCAAAAGGAGGTATAGATAGTATAGTAGTCAGCTGTAATATCTAAGCCTTAATCTTTTATTTTTCGAGACTTATCAAAAGTTAAAAAACAAAAACAATAAAGAAAAATAAAAAGACTAAAAAAAGAATTAAAAAAAACATAATAAATGTTTAGATATGAAACTAGATATGGTATACTCTAAACACGAATTCTTATGAGAAAACCAAGCAATTGGATTGTAAGAATTCCCTTTCATTTAGTTTGAATTTCAAAGTAAAATCATTTTCCAATTTATATTTCATAAACATGACTTGAGGAAAAGTCAAATCATCAGTATGGGAGGAGAAAGTCTGAACTTGTTCATGCTCTTTCATCTCCTTAATTTCATCTCCAATAGAGGAAGAGATTTATCTTTTCATTTTCTAATGGATTCTCAACAAGAAACGATTGTTGTTCAATATTTTTCAAAGGATTTGATCAAATTTTAAACTCATAACATATCAGAAAAAGGGAACTGTTATATACAATTTCTCAGAAAGGGACCCGTTATATACAATTTCTCAGAAATGGACCTGTTATATTCAAATTCTCAGAAAAGGGGCCTATTCTATGCACATTATCAGAATGGGATCTGTTAAGAGGAAGATTGCATCTACAAAGAGGAAGACTGCACCTAAGAAGAAGCATATAGCAAAGAAGAAGACTGCACCTAAGAAGAAAGAGACTAAACTTAAGAGAGAAATGGATACCATCATATTCTGCTATGCCTGAACATATCAAACAACAAAAGCTAGCTTCCAAACAAAGAAATATCAGAGGGCTGTAAGAATTTTCATTTTAATACTTTTAATTTCTTTTATTAATTCCAATTTTTAAATAGTGGTTCATGATGTTAATTGATTTTAGTTTCTAATATCCAGCCTATCCTACATCATACATGCTCATTTTTATATCCTGTAGGAGTCATTCCTACTCTTAAAAACTAGGTTTCTATCCTATAAATATATCCTATTTTTATCCTGTACATTAGTCCTATTTTCTATCCTTTACATATTCCTAACCCTGATCCTTAAAGCCTATCTTTTATCCTGTACATACTCTTATAATTCAACCAATTCAACCTACATTCATATGTGCCAACAGGCCTACTAAAACTAAGCATGCATACTCAAAACTAATTAAGTCAACAACTACAGATCAAAAGCCATAAATTAGTAGCTATATATCAGAATTTTGAAGAACAGGATCAGGTCAAAAAGATGAAGGATTTATAAAAAATTTATGGTTTTCAACCTAAAAATTTTAAATCTAGAACATAAGAAAAATGATCGAAAAAGGGTATAATGACAAAATGTCATCATACTAAGGATTAACGGCTAGTTTAGGGAGATCATAATGATCCAAAGCTCTCACGATTTGTTGCCTGAGTTCATTATAACATACCCAATTTCATCATTTCAATTATAAATGACTGTTGCTCATAAGCCATCAGGACTATCATTAAGTAAACGTTGTGTAGGCAGAGGTTATCATCATTCAAAACGATGTGTAAGTAAAGGTTATCATCATCCAAACACCGAGTGTAGACAAGGGCTCAACATTTAATTAAAATGCCATATGAAGGAACCAGAGACTCATCATGTAAATGTTGTGTGAAGAAATCGAAGGAAATTTAGATGCTGAGTGAAGGAACCAAGGGTTCATTCCATAATTGCATGTCATATGAGAAAAGAGGAATCCATCATTAATTCAAATGATGAGGCAAAGGAATGTTGTTTCATGTTTATTATTAAGAGACGAATTTAGAAAACGTTGCTCTATTCCTTAAAAACAAAACCCTGAATGATTGAAGAACCTTGTCTCTAGAGATTTACGTATACCGTTATGAGTATGTTGACAATAAAATATCAAAATACGAATAGAAAGGGCCACAACATAAGGAAAATTTGACGGGACCAATTGAAAGGGAGCCTTAAATCCAAAAATAGCAGTGCCTTCATTTAAACAGAGAAAATTTTCAAAGGTAGCATTCATGACAGCATAGGCCCAAGGCAAAGAGAAGTAAATTTTTACCATGGCAAATAGAATAGAGCCAAAACAATTTGACCCCGCAAAATTGCATAAATATTGCATAGATATCCTTAGGACAAAACATTTATTATCCTTCCTAGAAATATTCAATGGACACAATGAATTAACAACCATGTAGTTTGCCTCTTCATTCACTAGGGAAAGAGCTATTGTAGGAAACTTATCTTTTAGAATATTAGAGGATACAATTTCTCAAGCAATAGGCATAAGTCCAAAAGGGGAGAAGTATTTTAAAACAAAGCAGTTCAAGGAGAAAACATGGACACATTTCATATCTAGGGAAAGGGTATCATTAGTTAACTGGAAAACAAGGGTTCCTAGGAGTTGGCTCATTCATTTATGGGATGAAATGGTTTATGTAATTCAGGAATTCATAACTTGTGAAGGCAGATACATTATAGTGTTTCTTTACCATATCAAATTGTTAATGCATCTAAGGGGAGATTGTATGATAAGCTTGCCTTATTTTATTTTTGCAAAGTCTAACTAAGATGTCAAAAACAATACAAAAACAAAGAAGTAACATGGATAGGAGCCTATATCATTTTGGTTTGGTGAAAATCTTGATTGAGTTTGAATTGCAAAAGATAGGTGTGACATGGAAGAAATTTTTAGTAACTGATGAATTTATAGCAGAAGAAGGACAAGAAGAACAACCAAATCCACAAAAGGAGCAGCAACATCTAGAGATATTGATTGATGTAGATAATATAGAGGAGGAATTTTTAGAGCACAGGTCTAGTATCTCTACTCCATTCAGTAGTAGTATAAAGACAAGAAGAATGGTAAGAGAAGAAATTGAAAGAGATGAGCAAGATAAAATATTTACCACGTACACAAGAAGGTCCAGAAAGACTAAGTTTGGTCAGAAAAGGGAAAATTATGGAGGAAGATGACATTCTACAACAACCCCAGTATGATTACATACAAGGATTGGAAAGAAAGGACAAGGAAAAGGAAAAACAAGAACATAAATTCTCAGGTAAGAAGAAAAGAAAGTTGGAGAGGAAAGTTGCGAAATTACAGCAACAACTTATGGACTCTAAAGTTTTGGAAAGAGCAGTGAAAAGTGAAAATGAAACACTCAAAATACAAAGCAAGAAATTTCAAGATGGGAATGAAAAGTTGAAAAAAAGGTTAAGAAACTCAAAGCTTATAAAATGCAAATCTGTAGGAGGGCCTATAAACTCTACAAGCAAAAGAAGGCAATTAAAACCAAGTATCAAATTTTGAAGACAGAGTATGAAGCCCAAATGAGCATCAACTCTTTACTTTAGGGAGCAGAGGTGGAAGGTAGAGTTTGACTGGTTAGAATTATTTTGCATGAGGGCATGCAAAACCCTGAGTTTGGGTGAATGTTGGTATCAAATTATGACCGTCCATTTCACTTAAAAATCCTCTTTTGTTCATCATTTTTGACCATCTAAGCTTCATATTTCATTCATAACCCTTATAAACTAAATGATATCATGTCATTATCATTATTTTTATCTTGAAATCAATTTTTAAAATTATTGTGTTAAAAATAACGTTTCAAGAAAATTACAAGATGATGTAACTTCCTGTAATTGCTCCATGGTTTGACATGTTGCATAACAGGTTGGTGAATTCGAAGATTATGGGCATGAAGATAAATGTACACAGATGGTGGATTACCTATCCACTTTCAGATTTGAAGAAAATAGGTGTCCAGTCAATGCTGGTCAAACCTAGCCACTTCAGCAGAATTTCCAGATTTTGTGAACAAAATTTCTATTTTCTTTGATATTTTTGACTAAATGGAGGATTTGAACCATTTTCGATCTCCTTTGATGTAACTGATAAGATTTCGTTAGGATATTGGGGAGGATGAATAGTTTCTTTTTGTTATGGAAATTTGTGATAAATAGCTCGAAGGGAGAACTAGATAGTGAGCTTTTTTATTTATGAGAAACTTGGAACAACCGATGTGTGACTTTTGATTTTTGAATTTAAATTCATAGCTACAACATTGAGTTCAGCCTATTCTTTCAGATCCAATAATCTTCTTCACTTGAGTTAGCTTATAGTGTGCTTGCGAAGTGTGGAAGGGCCCCCACTACGAAGCTGGTACACTCCTTATTTAGTTTTCTTTCTAAATTGCATTGATCAATCTGATATTTAGAGTATGTTATTTCATTTATGTGCTACAAGTTTATGCCATTAAAATTTGTTAATTGAAAGATTTGTATTTGTTGTGAAAGAGCCTTGTAAAAGGACTCAACCAATATCCATCTTAAGGATTAACAAACATGCTTGTTATCTCATGATTTTGATTTTAGAGTTAATTCATAATTCATGATTTGGAATGCAGAATTCAATTAGTAATTCATTGAATGAATCTTGTAAAAGAATCACTTACTATTTGATTTCTAGAACTACTCATCTTGAATATTTCTTTGAATAGCTAAGTCTTAGAAATTGTTTCGAAAGGTACTCTGAAGAACAAAATTCTTGTAAAGGAATTGTAGAACCCTAACAAAGGAATTAATACTCTGTTTTTTTTTACCTAGGCAATTAGAATTTCATTAGATTTTTTTTCATCTAAATTGATTCTTAAGTGCCTGAAAAGACAAGGAAGGACCCCTTGTAAGAGAGCATTTTTAATTTCATTTCACTAGGCTATCATTAGAACCCTAAATCCTTCTAGATCTATATACATTAAATGAGTGCCTCTAACTGTACTTTCTTGGGTTGATAAAGGAATTAGAGCTTAACTTACCTCAGTAAGTCCAAACGCTGAGATGATTGAGAATTGAATGAGTAAGAGAGAGTTTGAGTAATAGATAGGGTTTTTCGATTGAGACAGAGGTCAAATAAATTGTTGTAATTGAGTCGAGAGGGAAAGACTCTGTAACTTCTATTTTATTGAATAAATTGATTAAGTGTGCAGTTGTGTGGTAATCCTGGTGTAGAATCTCATTTACATCTGTGTATTGACATTCTGGACCCCAAATGGGTATTTCCTCTATTTTAATGCTTTAATTATAAATCTCAGCATTTATATGTTTTATCTTTAATCGCAGTCATTTACCATTAAAGGTAAATATTGGGATTAAGTGCTAAACCTTGCTTAAGCATTTTAGTAAATTGTAATTTAAAGCACGTGGGTTGTATTTGATGAGAGGGAAGAGCGGTTTCCCAAAGGTGGTAAGGGATTCTCACGTAGCTTCAAAGCTGAAAGTAGTTTCTAGAAAACAAACCCGAGAGAATTGTGAACCGAGATTTAATTGAGTTGAACTCTAGAGGTGATTGGGTCGTCCATTTAAAAGAGATTGGACGCCTATCATGTGGGTTAAGTGCATGGGACTTAATTCCAAATTAGACGCGATGAGCTTTATTTAACATGATTAAATCTGTGTTGAGATCCGGTGATTAGGACCATCCATTGGTTGACAGATCAGACGGTAATCACGTGGAAAGATGCATGCAGGTTAATACGTTGAGTAGACCCGATATGGTTATGAACTAAGTTAAGTTTATTTGAGTTCCTGAGGTTGAATGGAGATCACATAATAGCCGTTAGATCTAGAGAGAGGAGATCAATAGTGTAGAGTGAAGCGCTTGTCAAAAGGTAAAGTCAAAGTGGGACCGATGGTGTTTGGTGGAAAAGCGGGACCCTTAGGGGAAAGTAAACCACATATAGAATCCGTTTAACATAGCTGATTGGTTATAAAGTAACCATTAGTCTACTGTTAGACTTTAGCCTTATTTCATCAACCCCCTGTGTCATTTTGGTATCAGAGCCCATAGATTAAGTTTTTCTGTAGTAAACATGCCACCGAGGAGAGGAGCTAGCATAGGTCGAGGAAGACCTAAAGCAAATGCAGTTTTGTTGGATGAGATCCAGAGTCTGCGTACAAAGATGGACATAATGGAGACTACTCAGAGGAGAGCACCTGATGAAGGAGTTATCAGTGCTGTAGAAGAATCTTCTGAGGAAGAAGAAGAGGAGGAGAATGAAACTACCAAAGTTATCAAGACGTTGGCTAAAGTAGGTGGAAAACCAAAGGTGGAAATTCCTTTGTATGAAGGAAGTCTCAATGCATAAGAATTGATGGATTGGATCAGTTCATTAGACAAATATTTTGACTATGAGGAGGTTGATGATAAGAAGAAGGTGAAATTTGCAGTTACCAGATAGAAGGGTCATGAAACTATTTGGTGGGATGAAATACAAACATACATAGCCAGAAATGAAAGTCCAAGATCAAGCAGTGGGATAAAATGGTGAGTAAATTGAAAGCTAAATTTATGCCAAAGAATTATTAGTTAAATCTTTTCAGACAGTTACATAATTTAAGGCAGAAAGGAATGTCTATTAAAGAATATACATAAGAGTTTTATAAGCTGAGTATTACAGCAGGACATGCAGAGGATGACATGGATAAGGTAGCCAGATACATCAATGGATTGAGGTATGACATACAGGATGAAATCAGCTTGTTGAGTCTGAAGACAATTGAAGATGCGTATAAAGCAGCTTTGGAGGCAGAAGAGAAGATGTTGAGAAAAAAAAATCAGAGGAACAGAGGGAAAAGTTCAGCAAGAGGTATAGGAACTACCAGACCAAGATTTCAGCACCATAAAAGTGAAGCAGAAAGTTCAAGTGGTAGACCACCACAGAGAGGGGACTTTAGTAGAGGAAGATTTGCACGGAGAGGAAGAGGTCAAGGAAGAGATATTTGATGTTATACATGTGGAGAATGGGGACATGGATCATGAGACTATCCTCATAATAAAGCTACAAGTCAGAGGAATGTGAATGTAGCTAAGGTAAAGGAAGAAAAACCTCAAATTGCAGACAAGGGAGAACCCCTTGAAGTAGGAGAATTCCTGCTATTGAAAAGGGTATTGCTTAAGGCAGAGAAAGAGATTGGAGAACCAGCTCAGAGAAAGAGTTTATTCATAACTACATGCAAATCCAAAGTAAATGTTTTAATGTGATAATTGATAATGGAAACATTGATAACCTTGCTTCTATATAAATGGTGGACAAGCTAGGATTAGTGAAGATAGTACACTCTACTCCTTACAAATTATCATGGTTGAAAAAAGGACATCAGATTATTGTGACAGAATGATGCAAGGTAGAGATACATATTGGTACTTATAAGGGTGTGATATTGTGTGATGTAATGCCAATGGATGTACGTAATGTGTTGTTGGGAAGACCTTGGAGGTTTGATAGGAAAGCTATTCATGATGGGAGAAGAAATACTTACACTCTGGAGAAGGATGGAAATAAACATACACTATTGCCATTGAAGGATGAAGCTAACAAAGGAACAGTTGGAAACAATGTTATGCAAATGAGCGGAAAGGAGCTATTGCAAGAGGTTGGAAAAGGTGAAGAAATGCATTTTTCTGTCATAGGGAGACCTAAGGTAATTTTAACTTCCACAAACTTAGATGATTTACTTGAATAAATCAAAGCTTTGTTGAATGATTTTGCTGATATTATTGTGGATGAGTTGCCAAATGTAGTGCCACCAATCAAGATTATTAGTCATTACATTGATCTAATACCTGGAGCAAGTTACCAAACAAAGCAGCATACAGATTAACTCCTCAGGAGAATGCAAAAGTTTGAAGATAAGTGCAAGAACTGATGGATAAGGGACCATTTTGAGAGAGTCTTAGTCCATGTGCTGTACCAACACTACTCAGTCCAAAGAAAGGAGGTGAATGGCATATGTGTACTAATTCCAAAGCTATAAAAAAAGATCACAGTCAGGTATAGATTTCCTTTACCATGCATGGATGATTTGATGGATTGTTTGAGTGGGTCAAAGTATTTTACTAAAATAGATCTGAAGAGTGGATATCATCAAATAAGAATTAGAGAAGGAGATGAATGGAAGACTGCATTTAAAACAAAGAGTGGGTTGTATGAGTGGTTAGTGATGCCTTTTGGACTCACTAATGCACCCAGCACATTCATGAGATTGATGAATGGAGTCTTGAAGGAATATGCAGGAAAGTTTTTCATTGTTTATCTTGATGATATTTTAGTTTTCAGTAGAAGCAAAGAAGAACATTTGGAGCATCTTAAGTTGGTTTTAAGAACTCTGCAAAAAGATAAACTACTGATAAATCTGAAGAAATGTAGTTTCATGAAAGAAGAATTAGTCTATTTGGGATTTGTAGTTTCTAAAGAAGGTTTGAAAATGGATCCAAAGAAAGTCCAAGCAATTTGGAACTGGCCTATTCTAAGAAACATATTTGAGGTAAGAAGCTTTCATGGTCTTGCAAGTTTCTATAGGAAATTTATCAGAAGTTTTAGTCAGATTTGTGGACCAATTATTGAAACAATCAAAGAGACTAATCAGCTGTTCAAGTGGACAGGAGTAGCAGATAGAATTTGAAGTTGCTGAAGAAGAAAATTACAGAGAAACCAGTTTTAACTTTACCTGATTTTGAAAAAGTATTTCAAGTTGAAACAGATGCTAGTGGAGTTGCAATTGGAGCAGTTTTGAGTCTGGAACAGAGACCAATAGCATACTTTAGTGAGAAACTAAATGAAGCTAAGAAGAAGTATTCTTCTTATGATAAATAATTTTATGCTATTGTGCAAGCTTTAAAGAAATGGAGACATTATTTGATACCAAAGGATTTTATATTCTATTATGACAACCACGCATTAAAGTTTATAAACAACTAGCCAAAATTGAACCAGAAACATGTCATGTGGGTAGAGTTTTTACAGATATTTACTTTTGTGATGAAACACACAAGCGGTAAGTTAAACAAAGTTGTTGATGCTCTAGGCAGGGTAAGTTTCATTGTACAAGAATTGAAAGTTGGTGTTGTAGGCGTTGGAAATAATATTGATAGCGGGGGGGTGAATCAGTATTAGTCAACTCAATAATCTTTTTCATTTCATACTCAAATTTGCATACGCTACTTCCATGTGTGTAACCCGTGTGTACACGCGACTGTGCTTAAGGAAACAAGTGTGTATCCAGAAAACTAACGATTCGGTTAATTCATCATATGTTGATCTTTAATCTGTGCTTTAGTACTTTATTAAACATTAAACGGTAACTATATGCAGTTAATATCAGAGTGAACCATCACACATAAGCAACACACATGAGAACCAAGATTTAAAGTGGAAATAAAATGTGGGTGAAAACCACCTACTACTGTCGTCTCTATCTTATTTTAATAATAAGAAAATTTGTTTACAACATTGTACTGGTGCAGACTCATACCAGTATGCAGGCTTCTACCTGTAGAGGGATACAACCTTCTCTCTTCCTCCAGGGACCTCGTTTCATAAATTTTCAGACTGGATACTCCCAAAACACAATATCGACTTTGAAAGCCACGTTTCATCCAATTTTCATACTAGACCCATCAACAACATTGAAGCTCAAAATCAATCACCATTATAATATCAAATACATTTGCATCAACCAATCATTGAAACTCAATGATTACTTTCTGAGTCAACCACACTCAATCAATCACTAACAACCTCTAAACCTCTGACACAACTGAATCAACCATTCGTTCATACTTTAATCAACTTCAACAAATCAACTGGAACATAGAGATCACTATAGCCAATACACAAACTTGTACCCAGAACATTGCATCATCATTCAGAACCAACTGTAACCTCAAAACCATGCATCAGAGTGTATACACAACTTGGAAGAGCTGAACCAATGTGTATACACAACTTCATCAAAGTGAACCAGCGTATATATCTACAAATACTTACTTGTAACTTCTCTGCACTTCCCGACTTCAGTCATACCTAGTGTTGAGTCCTAAACTTACATCTTCCCTACATACCTTTTTAGCCCTTTTATCCAGTTACCTGAACCTCTAAGCTATCAAATCATTGCATATTAGTCTAAAATGAGCATATAAATGATTTCCTAACTATGTTTTGTGGCTGTTGTTTGATTTAGATTTTTGCTCAATTAGCTGCGGAATCTGTCACTTTCCGCAGCCTTTTTGTTAAACTCTATGCTACAGGTGTCTACTGAAGAACTCAGCCACATGGGCAAGCTACAATGGATGTGGACATGGAACGTGTCCCCTTGGTTCAGCCAAATCATCCATAGAAGCCCGCGGTCAAAGCCGGTCAAATGGTGGTCAGCATAAGGAGTTTTGCGGTGGCACAACTTTGTGTTCATCATGAGGAGGATTGCGTGGCAAGGTCCTCGGTTTTAGGAGGTGTGTTAACACTTGGGGACTGCTCGTGGACCGAATCCAAAAAACCACCTCCTTGGATTTACTTCCCACAGCTACCATGCTGCTAAATTTCCGATTATGGTCTTTTACGTGTCTAGCTACCAATGCAGACCTCATGAATTAGTTATGTATTTCCTGCTATAAATAACGCATCTTCGTATGCGTATAGGGTAGCTACTGTTATGTAATCTTGACTGTTGGTACGAGCCATCGAGCCGAGACCTAGTTTCTATTTTATGACTGCATTGCAATTTATGAGAAGACATTGATTTTGAGTTCAAATTCGTGATTGGTTTTGATTGACCGAGGTTGCAGAGGGCCCCTGTACACCAAGGTCCTGTAGTTGCTGTATAGCTTTATGTTTTTCTTCATTTTACGCTCTTGATACCATAGATGTTTGTTGTATATATTATCGTGCTCATGGTGTTTATGTTATTTGTTGTCCATAGCTTCTTTTATGCTTTTAATTGATTGTCAACTGATCAGTGTTTTCATTTCAGGTTCTAATAGGAAGCCCGGGCAGTGCATATAGTTTTTGATGACTAATGACATGATGGAATTATCTTGTCCTACTACTAATTTGTTTTATTGGTTCTAATTCCAGCACTGCTTATTTCTTTAGTTTTGCTTTGTCCATTTACTTTTCTGCAAGATAGATATTAGACTATTCATATCATTCTGCAATTACCTCCTATAGCTAGAGCGATTCGAATGGTGAGGGATTGAGTGTGAATGTATAGTTTGATACTAGTTTATTTAATTTTGCAAGTTAGTGATTAGATTACTCATATCATTCTCGGTTACCTCCTATAGCCAGAGCAAGTCGAATGGTGAGGGTTCAAAAATGAGTTGATGTGATATGATTTAAGTTTACCTTGCTTACAGTTTTTTTTTAATTGCTTTGAGTTCAGTCTTTTCTTTTTTTATATACAGCAGCAAGGATACTGGGTTTCGTAGTCACTAGTTCACTATTTTGTTTAATTAGAATCGAGGCACATCTTGATTTCATCATTGTAAGTTTGAACACCTTTGGAACACTTTGAAGTTTGGAAATTATTTTTAAAAAAAGGCCACCATTACCTTGAACACTTTTGTCCATACTTGATTATTAGAATCACCATCTCACACACCATCTCACATTAGAGAATCAACAAGAAGATAAATCCAAAAACAAATCAAAAACTAAAAACGACAAAGAACTAAGAAAATGGTTATCTTGCATAGATAGTGCACTTCACTTTAGCAGTTTACGACTCCTGGATTGACAATTTATATAGCAATTTAGGACACACTAAATTGACCAAACATTTTGGCGCCGTTGCTGGGGAAGTGAAACTAGGTAGCGAAATTCTTAAAAAAAATATAATAAGAATATTTCAAGGAAGGTAAAAATTGATTATTTCTCGAAGTATGCTCTCCTCTTGCACTTAGTGTGACCTGGAGGATAAAAAAAAAGAGTTATTGATTCAGTAATTTCTTGAGTATGCTCTCTTCTTGCACCTAGAGTGATCTGGAAGATCAGAAAGAGAATTATTAACCCGACTTGAATAAAATAAAAAAATGACATGCATAGAGCAAGAGATTCTAGGGGAAGGTTTATAGCTAGGGCCAAGAGTTCAATTTTTACAACTCCATCCACTCCAA